>JAOWBW010000033.1:769435-1061935 GCA_026119855.1 Campanula takesimana
AATCCAGAAAAAAATGAAAGAAATAGTATTGATTGTTACTTAATACAGTCGCAATAGAGGGCCACCATTGAAATAGGGTCTTCCGATTGAGAGATAGAAAAAGAAATGGCAGTGAGTTATAGCATATCTAGTAGTGAGGAAAATGGAAGATCTAGTGGTGGTTTAGGGCGGAATCTAGGCGGGAGTAGGAGAAGAAGATGGGGCGACACAAAGGGAGGAGACGGTTGGTGAAAACGAAGGGTTTAGGGATGGAGAAGAGAAGGAGAGAGAAAAAGTGAAGTGTGTGTTGTGTGCGTGTTTTATGAAGGGAGGGAGAGAGAGAGAGAGATGGGAGTCTATAGCGCTATAAATTAGGGGCATTTTTGTCCAATAACGCTGATCAAATAGTGGTGTAATTACTAAATGAGATTAGAGATGAATGAATATGGCTGCTTTTTAGGCTATGTTCAAGTTTGGGCGGGAAAATGGGGGGTGTACTGAAGTGCTTTGCACTTCAGCTTTTATTTAGTAATAGATGTTGGAAGACAATTTTGCCGTTCATTGTTTCAAAATTTACCACTTATTTGTTATTATATTACTAGATTACTATAAATATAGATGTGTGGTTTTTTTTCAATATATATTGATCAAACTTCAATTTTTCACTTAATAAATAAAAAAAATTATCATATATAAAATAAATTTACATGCAAAGTTGACTACTTCTACCAAATTAATGGTAATGACTTTTGTTCGTCTCGCTCCCACATTCGATTTGATATGCGGTGCGTTCTGTGGTTGATCCAGAGTCAAAAGTTACGACCGTTTCCGCGCACACGCTCAAATGACTCCAAAAACTTCAACGCCTTCCATCCGCATCAATTAGTAATTTTTCACTATATATTGATCACAATTCATTTTTTCACTAAATAAAAATAAATAAAAATTATCACATAAAAATCAATCTACATGCAAAGTTAACTACTTGTGCCGAATTAAAGATAATGACATATTTTATCTTATTTACTCAACTTTCCTATTTTAGAGATGCATTTGGGTCTCATTCTAAAATGGTAAGACTATTTATATTACTATAGATATAGACATTTACTAACAAGCTTGTACAATAAGGTAGAATGTTGAAAGATAATTTTGGCCCTTCATTGTTGCAAAATTTACCACTTTCTAGCGAATTTAAGTTGACAAAGTGTAAATTCGCTATTGTTAATAGCGTAATAAAAAACTTGATTATGCTGGTAATATTAGTGTATTATTTGCGGAAACACTTAAAAAAAAAACACTACATCTGTAAAAAAAAAATTATCTCTGAACCAATCATCCGGAATTGTTTTTAAAAAAGTCACCCGGAATTGAGTAACGGTCATTTCTGGCGTTGGATCAACGCAATCCCGTACAACAAAATCTTGCGTTCTATCAACGCATGTACACCTCTATTTATTAAACTTCCCGGGTCGACTCTCCGCACGCTACTTCTTCTTCTTATTATGCCTAACCCTTTTTCTCCCTCCCGGTTAAAACCCTCTCTCGCCCCCACCATCTCCGGTAACTATCCCCATGTACGTACGAATATTCATTCCACCATCACTAATTGTGAGTAATCGGCGAATTCCATTGTAAGTTTTTTTTATGCTTCGTTAATTACGTAGATTTAGTTACCTGTGGCACCTTTGTTTAATTCTTCTAGTTTTATATCAAATCGGAACTCAATCCTGTAACATGAGCTGGATGAAATTCACTTTGATGAAATTGAGATCAAAAGTTATCAAGGACAAGGTTTCTCAAGTTCCAGAGACTTCGTGAATTGCTAAAGTTAGGATGGATTTGAGTTACATTTTGCTTTTATTTTATCTTCTCCACGCCGTAATCCTTTATTTTCCACGGATGAGGGGAAAATTTAGTGCTATTTGGTTGATTTAGTTACCAGTTTACTCTCGTTGTTCTCACACTTTTCTTCCATCTTGTCAGAGATCAAATTTAGGGACTCCATAAGTTGCTAAATTTAGCAAGGGTTTGATGTCGATATCTTATACGGTTCCAATTACACCCAATGTTCAGGTCCTGGATTATTTGGAAATGATTTTCCAACATGGCTCACCTCCCTCTCTCTCTCTCTTCACGTGCGCGCACACACACATATATTTTTGATTGGGGATCATGTGCCTATGTTGATCTCTGTCACTGTAAGAGAGTGTAAGCTGCCGTTAGCCTGCTCAAATCCTCCAAATCATTTCTGAAATTTCTTACACTTCAGCTGTTCACTATGTGCAGGAAAATCTAGTTGCTGTTGTTAAGGAGTTTTGGCTTTCATTTAATCTGATCGAAAAGTTTGTACAGAAGGGTTTCGAAATCACCCCCCCCTGTTCTAATGGCCCCCACCAGAAACCACTAGCCTTGGCGGCTTTGATGTTCCATTATCCAGAGAAGATAAACTGCGTTCCGATGCTAGTAATTTGAATGTCGTGCGTTCTCCATCTCGTACCCACATCAGAAGTGTTCCCATTACTGGCTAGCCAAAAGAAGTAAAAACAATTATTTTCTACGTTTATTGTTTGTCATTTATGACTCATGTTTGATTACGTAATGGAGCATTTTGCAAATTATTGATGCTGTAGCATTTATCACTGATATTTATTTTTCCTTGTCTGCAGATTCGAGACTAACTCAATCGATTTTGCAGATCCTAGCGAGCTAGAGTGAGTTGCATGTTTTACACCAGTATTTACTTTCATAGAGTAAAGTGCCTCTGCTTATAATGCATGTCGATTTGTTGTAGGTATTGGTTCACTTTCACGTCCAAGCATTTGTGAGACCTTGTTGATAAGGTATTTTGTTGAAGCACATATAGATGTGCTTCTATTCGGCTCTCTTTCTCGGGGATTTTTATTCCTACTGCACACACACACCACACATGGGAAGCACACAGCGTACATAACTCTTAAGTCCATTCAAATACTATTTTAAGTATCTAACATGAGTAGTTGAACATAGTACTTCAAATTTTGAAATGTCCTCCATGGGAAGCACACACATGGAAAGCACACAGCGTACATAACTCTTAAGACCATGCCATAATTTGTCAGGTTTGTATGGGTTTAAATTATTTTCGAATATTTTGCAGGGCACATTTTTTTTTTGTATACAAGAGTATAACTAAACTTGTTATTTCTTATTCCTTATTGTGGATTATGCAATAGTAGGTGTTGTATGAACTTTTGTTTGTGATATTGAGTTGGTGTAGGTTGATGGAGATGGCAAGTTTGAGCGGGACAGTGAGGCAAATGTAGCTGGTGGCACATATTGAGGGATTAGGGAAGTTGCTAATGAGGTGCCTGAGGTTAGAAAGAGTATCTCCATTCAGTCATCTCTTTTGCTCGTGGCTTTTTAATTGGTGATTTCAGTGTTCTGTTTCAGTGTTGACGAATTGTTAGCGCTGAGTCAATGAGGTGATAATATAACTATAGACACGCTTGTTGGGGATATTTATGGTGGCTTGGATTACTCTACGGTACAGTTCCCTGTGGTTTGCATTTTCCCTTATAAAACTTTCTTCATTCAGTTTTCTCTTGTAGCTTTTTGATTCGTGATCACAGTTTTCTGTTTCAGTATTGATGAACTGCTAGAGCTGAGTCAACTGGCGATCAGTAGACATGCTTGTTGGGGATATATATGCTGGCTTGGATTACTCTAAGGTAAAGTTCCCCGTGGTTTGTGTTTACCCTTATTAGACTTTGTCTTTTTTCCTTTTAACTTCTTTAATCCTCACAGTATTTAAGAAAAGATACTGCAATTGGAGAGTTGTTACGTTTCTTTTTTGTTTGCAAGTGTGTATATTTTCTATTTAATCTTACAATGATTGCATTGATTGGCCTCACGGCATCAACTTTTCCTTCAGGTTTGGTAAAGTAATATCTGAGGACAAGGAGATTGACGACTACAAACCTGAAGACATTTCCCTGTCTCTATTGTGAATGATTTTTTACAATATCGGGCAGGTCAGTGCATAATATTAGAATATTTAAGTGTTTCCAACTTTTATCCATATTGGTCACTTTCGGGATAAGATTGTGCTAGTTAACTCCTCACTCGTTACTTGATCCTCTTTTCGTGACATCTTCTTAAGAATTATTCAGTCATATCCTAATGCATACACCCAATTAAGTACTTGCAACTCCACTGCGACTTCGTAGTTTTGTTTCTAGCATTCTTCTTTCCTCAATCTTGGAAAGGTGGAACGAAGTTGAGTGTGAAGATTTTAATTTGGCAGTTAGGACATACTCCCTCCGTCCCATTTTAAGAGTCAAAAAATTGGTGGGTTCAAGAATTATGGAAAAGTTGATGTGTTGTGAGTGTTGATAGTTGGGTAGGAGAGAGAAAGTGGGGTCGAGAAGAGTTAGTGGATAATTGTTGTGAGTATGACATGTAGGACTCACTTTCCATTTTAGGATTTTGACTCTTAAAATGGGACGCCCTTTTTGGAAATTTTTGACTCTTAAAATGGGACAGAGGGAGTATGCTAACATTTTATAGGCTGTATGGGGAAAAGAGATAGGCAATGAGTATTAACAGATTTTCTCCTCAATCTTGTCTCTATCTACTCTCCCCTATTCTCTCTCTCTCACCTCTCTCTGATACACCAATTCTGTTCTTCTTTCCTCGTCAATCTCTTAATTCCAAACCCTAATTACCAATGGGGAATTAATATTGATGAATTTGATACACAGGGCATAACACAATACCTCATTTATAGGTTAAAAATTGAGCTCGCCCAATGGAGGAATTTAGCCCCAGTAACATGTGATGATGAAATTCACTTTTATTATTGAGATGAATTATGATACTATTAACTTAATTAGAGATCAAAAGTTTTGAAGGACTAGTTCTCTGAAGTTCCACAAGTGGAGGGACTCCATAGTTGCTAAATTTAGGATGGATCTGATGTTGTTGTCTTATAATTGTTCCAAATTACACCCAATGTTCACGTCCTGGAGTATCTTGTAACGTTGTTGCAACATGGCTGGGTATTGGTCTTATACCCATGTTTACTTGGGTGTTGGTCTTATACCCAGGTTTACTTGGGTGTTGGTCTTATACCCAGGTTTACTTGGGTGTTGGTCTTATACCCAGGTTTACTTGGGTATTGGTCTTATACCCAGCCTATAACATTTACCCCTATATATAGGGGTAAATGTTATAGGCTGAAGAGAGAAATCAAGGCGGCCTTATTAAAGAGAACATTCGGGATATCAAAGGTGTCAGAGAAGGGAGACAAGTCTGGCAGTAGCAGAGAGCATGGTAAAGGACTCCATCCAGTCGATCATGGCCTGGCAGTAAGTCTGATCTCTCACCCCTCCGCTTTGTTTTCCCCGAGAAAATGAATGGAAGGAAAAATAAGAAAAATAGCATAGCTTTTACGCTTTTTTCTGATTAGTTATATTTGTGTGTGAAATTTGAACTTAATTATTAAGGTTAACCTGAGCAAGAATAAGTAAGACAATACTGATTTTCAATGTTGACTGCTCATTTGAATTACGTTCTGTTTTTTATCTTCCAGTAATGAGGGAAATAATTACCGCTAATTGTTTGAGTTTATCAACGCATACTTGTTAAAGGATGGTCCGAATTTGAGTCGTTAATTCTTAATTATACATGATGCTGTGCAGTAGTTCCATTTTAGCTGTTGGATAAATACCCATGATCAGCGTCTAAAGGAGGTTTAATCATGCTATAACTGTCAGGTTTGACTTCTTTTATAATTTGAAGGAGGCATTTGTTTTGTATTCGATGTTACAAATAAACTTATTAAGGGGTGCTGATGATGGGAATGCGATAATGGAGCAGCTTCTTGATGGAATATGCAAAGAGCAAGATGAAATTAGCACTTACCGTACCAGAGCGAGTTGGTATGATTTGTTTTTAGTATGCTTCTTCCTTGATTGTTTTAACTGGTCTGTGGATGCTTCTGTGATTGTTTTCAGGAGTGACATAAATGGGTATGATAAGTGTGGAATGCACAATATGGATCGGCAGAGCTTGCAGCCCTTGTCTTATGCCAGGTTAGCATGTCAGGAATGTACTCCGCTTGCATTTGTTATTTCTTATTCCTTATCGCAGATTATGTAGTACTCCTTCTGTCGTTAAATGAATGTCCATTTTCAAGATTCCGCCCCCCCTAAATTAATGACTTTTTTTGGTAAAAATCTTTCTCCATAAATGTTTTTTTTTTTTACCATTTTATTCACTAGTCTTTTTATACTTGTAAAACTAATTGTTTGGAAAGTGGACAAAAGTATAAATGAATCTTTGCCACTAAATTGTATAAAAGTAGAGATTTTCAGAATGTCTCTTAATATGAAGCTTGGACATTCATTTAGGGACGGAGGGAGTAGTATTTTTCAGGAGTTTTATGTTTGTAAAACATGATGATATTCTCTCTAGTTTGGTTCTTCTAATGGCTCATAAATATAAAAAAAAAAATTCCATACCTGAAGTGGTTTTATTTCTACTATTGTGTGTATGATCAATGGGATTGTTTTAAAATGTTATTGTAGATTATGCTATTTACTATTCTGTTGTTTCAACTGATTAAATATTTACTTGGATGCCAAAAGTTAAGTGCTGAATAGTATGTTTTGTGTTCTCCATACCTTTCAAGTATATACTATATATTTGGTGTTTGATATGTGTTTTGAACCATTATTTGGTCTTCTCTATTTCTGCTTTAAGTTTATAGCCTAGTATTAGCGTGTGCTCAAATCCTGACAGTGTACTCAATTTTACTTCTTATATGCTATCATTTAATCTGACAGAAAAGTTTGTGGCGAAGGGTACTGAAATCAATGCCCTTGTTCCAATGGCCTCACCAGGAACCACTGGCCTTGGTGGCTGTTTGATGTCCCATCATCCAGAGGAGATACACATTGGAAGTATTCTCATTGCTCGCTAACCAAAAGAAGTAAAAATATACTTCATTTGTTTATTGTTCATGTCATATATGACTCATGTTTGATAACAGTATGATACATTTTGCAAATATTGATGCTTAACTTTATCTCTGATGTTTATTTTTACTTGCTTGTCTACAGAAACCTACAGGACGTAATTGATCTCCCAGACATAGTGAGCTAGAGTGAGTTGCATGCTTTACACCAGTATTTTACTTTCATAGAGTTAGGTGTCCTTATGATGCATGTCAAACTTTTCGGTTGGAGCACAGAGATGGCTTCTCACCCGCTCTCTTCCTGAAGGGATTTTATTCCCACTGCGCACATATATAGCTCTGAGCCAATTCAAATACTCGTTTAGTACTCCCTCTATCCCCGAAAGTTAGTCCCTCTTTTTTCGTTGTTACTTCGAATGAACTTTGAGCAATAATTTAGGCTACTTTTGATTATCTTAATGAGAATCTAAAAATTGATATTGATATTGATAGTATTTATAATGGTGTATGAATAACAAGTTGTAAATTTTCATTCGGATAACTTAAAGTATCCTAAATTATTACTCAAAGTTCATTCAAAATAACAACGAAAAAAAGAGAGAGACTAACTTTCTGGGACATAGGGAGTATTTGACATGAGTAGAGGAATGTAGTACTTCAACTTTTGAAAATGTCCTTCCAGTTAAGTAATAAGTGTGAATATGTTGGCAGACTCGTGTTGTTAAAAGTAGAGGTGATGCATTTGCTCGTGTCTTTTCTGCCCACTTACCGAGTTATCTATATTTAGTACTTACTGAGGTATATATATTCAGTGATAAATCTTTGTGCCAACTATCTGTTGGGAGCTTGATGGCATCCGTGAGTATCCTTAACCCCGCCCAGCCCACCCCCACTCACACCTCTAGAATGGAAAATTGCATCTTTATTGCTTGATCACTGACTATCCTTTTTCTGGAAACAAGACTTGAAGCACCAATTGAGTGTGCAAGCAAACATATTTGATTGGGGATCACGTGCCTGTGTTGCTGTTTACCACAAGGATTTCTCATCGAGATGTACAGAATGAGTCATAAAACGATGCAAAGACTTTGGCGGGTAAGTGGAGCTTCCTCTATAAAAATCCATGTATTTCCATTACAGTGGTTGCATGTGGAAATTAGGGGTTTCGATGATTGATTGTGGAACTTTCTGTCTGTGTATATCAGGTGGATGGTTTTGATGCTTTTAAATAAGTACTCCACTTGTTAGTTAGTGAAATATACTAGTTCAAATTTTGAATGTAGTTCCAGTTGTAAGGATGCATGTAGGGTGAGTAGTAAGAGTGAAATATGTAGGCAGTTGCAAGTGAAGGTGGAGCGGATGATGCGAAAAGAAGAGGTGATGCATTTGCTTGTGCCTTTTATGCTAGGTATCTATCTATATTTTGTGATAAATGTATTTGCTCATCTTCCACCCCATCCCCACTCACACCATTAAAATGGAAAATTGCATTTTATTGGTTGATCACTGACAATCCTTTTGCAGGAACACTGATTGAGGGTGTCAGCAAACATATTTGATTGGGGATCACGTGCTGTGTTGATCTTTACCACAAAGAAATTATCATCGAGCCTCCTCCATAGTAAGTCCATGTATGTATTTCCATTACAGTACTTGTGTGTGGAAATTAGGGGTTTCCATAATTGATTGTGGGACTTTCTCTCTGTGTACGTCAGGTTGATGCTTTTTGAGAGAATCTTTGGGTCTGGGTGGGGACACGAAACCTCCCAAACATAAAAGAGTGTTGCTTTTTGGGGACAATTTGGGTGCTGATGTTATCTTAGATACGCTTCCCTAGCAAGGGAACTGATGTAGCACGGGACGGAGGTAAGTTTGCTCCTCTGTAGGGAAACAAGTGAACTTGATGTTTTCTGTACCAATTTAGAATTTATGAGACGCAACCTCCATTTCACTTCACTCATTGAGACTGAGGTGATGTTTGATGTATTAAGCACTTGATGCTTGATGCTTAATGGATTGCATGGTATAATTTGGAGTAGAGTGCCTTTGATGACATTGAGGTAAAGATGTTGGAGTTTACTACGTGAGGCTCTTAATGATTGAGATTCAAAATCATTGCTTAACCAATAAGAGCCTTATGAAACTTTCAACATGTAGACCTTAATGTTATCAAGGCACCTTACCTCCAAATTATACCTTTCAATCCATTAAGCATCAAGCATCAAGTGCTTAATACATCAAACACCACCTTAGTCTTTATTTTTTATTCTCAATTGATCAACCTTTAACCAAATGATTGGGAAAAATGATCAAATAAAATTAGGGGTAATGACAATTTAGGGTCTAAAGTCAATTTTGGACCAAATTGCAAAGAAAATTCAGTTAAGTAACAGAAGCACTTAACTGGAGTTTGTTTTGGATGTGTCATTTCACAAACCCCTTATACAATGTGTTGGGTTTTGAGCAAACATGCGCAGCGGAATTAAAACCCAAAAGCCTAGATCCGATCACGATGATTAAATTAATACGAGGATGAATTTAGAACACTAACCGTGACGGAGCTTTAAAATTCTGAGATCTTCAATCTTTGTTCTTCGCGCTTCTTTGAATCACGAACGCAGGAACGACCGCAACACTTGGATCACGAACTTTGAAGGAGTTGATGCCAACGCCCTCTATGTTTATCCACACGCGAACGAATATCTAGTACGATTCTAGATCTGGATTGCTAGACCCATTAGAAAACACGCTTTTCTAATCTTCAAAGGATATATGATTTTATTGGTGTTCTTGAGCTTTTGATTCACAATCTAAACTCAAGAAATATGTTTCTCAAACACATGGAGGCTACCAATAATGATACAATATCAATCCATACTGATTAGGGTTAAGAGAGAGGTATTTAAACTCATTAGTCCTAACCTTTTAGGAGAAATAGGTCGAAACCCGTCAAAACACGAAATCAGATTTTGGGCCCAAACAGGGCCTGCTCGGCCGAGTCTTATAAGGTGCTCGGCCGAGCACCTCTGTGTCAAAACTTTCTGTTTCTCATGCTCGGCTGAGTCCTTTGAGGTGCTCGGCCGAGCACCAGCAAAAAGTCATTTTTAGCCTTTTAAACAATTCGTTCTTTTGTGTGTGACCCCATAGGATTATATTAAGTTGGCAATGAGTCCAACCAAGGTCAAACTCATAAATCATGAGCGGACTCTAGCAAGCCATCATGACTACCCAATTAATATAACTTAAAGAAGTTCGTAATCCTCAATAGAATATACCACAATCCTTTTGTCTCACGATATCATATTGAACATAAGTCATGGTCCATGTCAACTTATGTTGTTCAATGCTTTCTCGATCTTGAGTAGATTGATAATGAGCAAATGGTATTGATCTCATCAATTCATTTGAGCGCGGCCACGCATTTCATCAATCTCACTCTACGAGAGGCCTAAGCAGATATCTCTCTTGAGAGAGGGACAAATCCCATATTGACTTATTACCTTTCCCTACATGAATCCGATTATGCCAATCGTAGCCTTTATAACCACCCGGTAGGGTGACGTTTGAGTACGTCAAACATAATGTTCATCATGTGGAAGACTGTAATAATCTCAGGTCTAAGGATATCAATGATATAACTATTATGAGATTTAATTATGACATTTGACCATGACATAAATCTCATAGGTGCGTCATGTCCAGTACATGGTCACCAACATGTACCCATAAACTTAATCTGTATCTAATACACATGATCATCACATGATCATCAATTAAACTTATACTAGTTCTTCATAAGTTCTAGGGCCTTTCTCAAGGGCCTAGAGCATAATTCCAACACAATGGACTCTAAATTGTCATTTACTCTAATTATATATTTTAAAATAATTTTGATTAATTCAAAAAATACTAATAAATAAAAAAAATATAGAAAATAAAAAATTAAAATGATTTTTTTTTTGGAACCACAAAAAATGAAGTTATAACAAGAGAAATTATTCATAAAAATTAAAAAATATTTTTACTTGAAAAAATAAAAATAACTAGAATACTAATATTTATAATAAAAAAATACTAACCACCACCACCCAAAGAAAAAAAGAATTGTCCAGACCCCCACTTTTTTAAAAAAAAAAAAAAATAATAAAGTGTTTTTTTTTGGAATATAAATTTTTTAGACTTTCTTCTTTTTAAAAATTGTACTTTTTATTTTATTGTGGTTCTAAATGAAAAGAAATATTTTATTTCTTGAAAAAATATTTTGGTAAATGACGATTTAATTATTAGTTAATTTAATATTTCAAAAATTTATTATTAATTTTCTTCGTCTGAAATGACGATATGCTTGTGCAAATAATGAAAACAAACTCCAGTTAAGTCCATGTGCAAAGCACGTGTGACTTAACTGGATTCCGTTAACAGAATCGTTAAAAAACCCTAACCTGCACAACTTTGCAACTTTGGACTCTAAATTGACAAAATTGATACATCAGACCCTATTGGCACACCCCATAAACTTTGGACCCTAAATTGTCATTTCCCCATAAAATTATTGAAACTTACTATCGCTATACTATTTTTTGTTATCAATATTAATTTAAATTTTTATTATTATGATAATAAATTAACATAAAATATTGGTTAATGTTGATCACTTCTTCAAAAAAAAAAAAAAACTTAAGTTGACAACTAAAAGTTAAATGAGATTGTTTCTTATAAACAGAAGCAGTATTATTTTTTTTCTTTTTTATCATTGTGCTGTAAATATTAAATAATCAATGGTGGTGTGGATCTATTATGTAGGAATAACAATGGGTCGGTTTTGAGTGGGTTCGGATCTTAAACAAATGGACCCATATGTTACCCAATAAACCAAATCCGAGCCAACCGGGAGTAGAGATATCAAATCCCTTGACTAAGGCTGTCCGAGTGGGACGATCTGGTCCAAAATACTGTCGTTTTTGTTCAATCAGATGTAACTTTGACCAATAATTTAAATAAAATAATATTGCTAATAAAAGTCTAAAATTTGTAGTCGTCATTTTTCCGTATTATTTTATAATTAATAATACTTTTAATAACAATTTTTAGATTTTATTATGATCATTATTTTTTGTTTAAATTTATTGATTAAGCAAGCATGACGAGGATCAATGGAAAATCAGAGCGTTGATTTGGGTGGGGCCCAACCCAACATTATGTTGGCAATCAGATCTTGAAGATTCCCCGATCCCACCCTACTTATTGGTAGAGCCGTCATTCGGAATCATCCCGTCGGGATGTCCCGTCCCGCTATACAAATGGGATGGGACGGGACAGTATATTCTAATCCCCAAAAAATGCGGGACATCCCATTTGGGATTGGGACGCGGGACAACGCGGGATGAGACGGGAGGTCCCGCATTTTTTTTTAAACTTCAGGCCCATCCCAATTTTCATCTCTAGGTCTCCAGCAAGCAAGTCAGGCCCAAGGGCCCATAATCCACCCCACGTTAGTCTGTTAACCCTTAACCCTACCCCAAGCAAGCCGACTCATACTAGATACCACGGCATACACAATTCCAATCCAAATCGCAATTTCTAAATTGCAAGCACATATCCCGATTAACCCTAGCCGACGGAACGAGGCTACTAACCACCACTTCTTCTCCTCTTCTCTCGGCGGCGCCAGCGTGTCTAGACTACTTCTCCTCTTCCGGCAAGTACAAATTCTTGACCTCTTCTAGATCGTTTTCTAGTCATTCCATTCCACGTTATTGTAGTAAACTGTTGTTGTTTTGTAGAGTTCTTGTTTAGTTGGTTTTGTTGCCTTGTTGGAGGCCTGAGTGTGGTTTGAGACTTAGGGGGAGCTGGGAGCCTGGGAATGGATTTTTTTTTAAGCATGTTCTGAATTGCTGTTTTTTTTTTTTTTTTTTTTTTTTTTGTTGAACAACAAACTTGCTGTCATATTTAGTATTGTTGGATATTGTTTTCAAACTATTACCATGACATTTTCTAGTATTTTTATGATGCTTATGTAATGACTAAGTATTTTGGATTTGCGTTTTTTTTTGTTATAAACATTGAATTATGTTATATTGAGTGGTGGCTTAATGCTCACTTCAACTTGAAAATTGGTATTTTTTGTGATCGGGTGATCGCGTCAACTAATCTCATATTTCTCCCGCATTTCCTACGTCCCGAAGTGATTTGGGATGGGACGGGGAAATTTCATCCCGCGATAAATTCGGGACGTCCCGTATAGCTTGCGGGACATCATAGTTTTTGTCCTGTCCCGTCCCGATATCCCGAATTGACGGCTCTACTTATTGGGATACTTGAATAAAATAATTATGCAACAAACAGTCGTCCCTTTACATACAGCTCATACCTTTCCGGCAGCTAAGAGTCTTACCTCCCATTTGCACGAAGATTAAGAAATTGTGGAAGTGATGTAAGTGTTGTGAGTGTAAAAGTAAGTAAAGTAAGAGTAAGTGAGAATGAGTGGAAGGGAATGTAAGTTGTTGGTGTTGTGATATAAAAGTAAAGTACGAGAGAGAATGAGTGAGATAAATAGTAAATATTCTTTGCTATTTTAGGAAAGAGACTCTTACTCTGGGATGTACCAAAATAAAAAGTAGGACTCTTACTCTGGTGATATGAGGGAGTAATATAATTTTCCCTTCATCCTAAGTATCTTGAACCATTTTGGATGCACGGAAATTAAGGAGTGTGTGTTGTATATATATATATATATATATAATATATAGGCAAATTGCAATTTGGCTACCCATGTTTTGCCAATAGTTGCAATGTGGTTTCCAACAGTGTAAAGTGGTGCAACCCCTAGCCGTGTTTGTCATTTCGTTGCAATTTGATATAAATTCCGTTAAAAACGTAACCTCCGTTAAAACTTAAGGCAGGTCCTCGCACTTGAATTTAAAGGGGCAAAATGGACATTTAACTTTAGACTCTAACAATATTTTTCCCAAGTAAAGGGGCCTAAAATGCAAATATTATTTTACAAACACCCCTTCCCCTATGTGTCGTCCATACCCCATATCAAAATCTGAAAAAGTTATCCCTTCCTATCAAAATACCCTCCTCTTCTTCTCCGTCTCCCCCACCACCATCCACCCCTACTAACCGGCCACCATTCACCACCCACCTAACTACCACCGCCGCCCGCTTCCCCCCTCCTCACCCTCTCACTCCATTAAGCATCGGACCCTTCATCTTTCTATTCCTACCAATCATCCGAACAAAAATTCCCCACATAAATCCGTCTCGTGGCCTCCCACCATCATCATCTCAGTCACCAACCCCATCCACGGTTAACCCTAGATCAAACGTCGGTGCCGCTGCACACCCCACTTAATGCCTCCCTCTCCACCGCCACCGTCTCCGTTAACAGCTTTGTAATTTTCGAAAGGGGAAAATTTCCAGTTTATCAATTCTTGTTCTTGCTCTGCTTTTCATCTTGAACAATGGCGAGAAGTGCCCAATTAATTAGTGATTTTTCAAATCTTGGTTTGGGACTAGTGGAAATCTAGTTTGAATCACATTTTTTTGATGTGGATTCTTCTTCTTTTAAGTGTCTTTTGCCGAACATGATTTCGAAATCTTGTGTTTGGCTTATTTTCAATTGGGCCTGGGCATATCATTGTTCCTTCTATTGATGTTGGAGTTCTAAATGAAGGTAATTTTTTTACCACCAGATTTGAAAATTTTAAATCGACTGCAATTTCGTCTACTTCTTCAATTTTGACTTCTTTGAACTATTTCCCCGATGCACTCAGCGCCACTATCATCTCCGTCACCACTACTGTTATTACCAACGCTCGGCACGGTTCTTGACCGACTTGGACATAAGAATTTGGTAGAAAAATTGGGGGATAAATTAATAAGCAAAATTTGGAAGAACAACAAAGACATGACCACACCCATATTCTGTTCGAATAACACAGAGAGAAGAAAATGTCCATTTTGCCATTTTAAATTCACGTGCGATGCACGTGTCTTAGGTTTTTAACGGGAGTTACGTTTTTAATGGAATTTATATCAAATTGCAACAAAATAACAAACATGGCTATGTGGTTGCAACTTTTACACTGTTGAGAACCACATTGCAACTATTGGTAAAACATGGGTAACCAAGTTGCAATTTGCCCATATATATATTCAAAAGTATTGTGAGTGAGAAAATAAGTGAGTAAGATGATTTAAGAGTAGATCTACTAATTTAATAATTCAAGTGTGTGACAATGATAAGTAAGGGGGGGGAATAAAAACAATAAAAATTGAATATTTTTAAAAAAAGTAAGACTTAACAATGAAACACCTAAAAAAATTAGTGCAAGTTTTTTTTTTTTTTTTTTTTAACAAAGGGAGTACTCCCCAAAAATATACTCCCTCCGTCCCACCCGAATTAGGATTTTTGGTTGGGCACGGGGACTAAGGAAAAAGTGTTAGTGGAGTAGGTGTTGTGAGTATGAAAAGTAAAGTAGGAGGACAAGTGAGGTAGAGAATAATGAGTGGAAAGTTGTTTGTGAGTATGAATGTGAGTCCCATTAAATAAAACAATTCCATTTTTGGGTTGTCCTAATTCGAATGGGACACCCAAAATAGAAATTTGACCTAATTCGAGTGGGACGGATGGAGTAATATTTTTCTAAATCCATCGGATCAAAAAGTTATTATTTTTTTATTTTTCTATTGTTAGTTGAATTAATTATAATTATTTAAATTAAATATAATTATAAAATTTATTACTAATTTAAAATAAATATTGTTTAAAGTATATTTGCATTATTATCTGGAAAAAATTGACTAACTTCTCGAGAAAAAAAAAGAGAAAAAAACTAATCCCTCCGTCCCAGAGTAAGAGTCTCATTCCTAAAATGGTAAGAATCTTTACTATTCATCTCACCAATTCTCTCTCATACTTTACTTTTATACTCACAACACCAATCAACTTACTATTCTCTCCCACTCATTCTCTCTCTTACTTTACTTTTACTCTCACAACACTTAAATCACTTCCATCATTTCTTAATTTTTGTACATTTGAGAGGTAGGACTCTTACTTTGGGACGGAGGTGTTGGAGGAAAATGGTGTATTTAGAAAAATACGGCTTTAAATAAATAAAAACGGGGACGGAAAATTATTTATAAATAAATAATTAAAGTCGAGACAAGAGTTGGACTATTTCTCCTTAAGACAATATTGCCCTGTATACTAGTGCTCACGGTCTACGGCAATTGTCTCCAAGATACAACGACTTTCAGAATTTCAGAACGTAGCACAACGACTCTGAAACTTTCGGGCGAACTATTGAATACTCTGGATTTTCTTGGACTTGAAATGCTAATGCTAACACTACTTGGATGCTTTAGAGAATATGAAATGCTCTTGAATTGCTGATGGAATGCAAATGAGGGGGAAGGGCCTTTAAATACTTGTTGAAGAGGTGAGGTGCCTTTTGGGGAATAGGCATATTTGGACAGGTGTGATCTCCACCCTTGGATCAGATTGTGATCAATTGACAAGATCTAGTGGATCGATCCGGCCAACCCGACCCGCCAGTTCGGAGGGGCGCGGGTCAACCGCCCATAACTGCCGCCCGGACCATCTACTCTAGATCTAGGCACCTATTTGTCCATACCGGGTCTTGATGTGCCGGCCCCAAGCTATCTCTCAAGTCCACACGCATGCGCCAAGCTGGACGTCAATTAACCCAGGCCAAGACCAATCCGCGAACCAACCCAATTGAACCTATGAACCGGACCATCATCAAGCCGAATAACTGCCTCTCGGACCATCTAGAAGACTCTAGATCCAGGCACCTGTTTGTCCATACCGGGTCTTGGATTGGGCCGCCCCAAGCTACCTCTCAAGCCCACACGCATGCGCCAAGCTGGACCTCAATTAACCCAGGCCAAGACCAATCCGCGAACCAACCCAATTGAACCCATGAACCGGACCATCATCGAGCCGAATTTTGTCAAAAGTTTAAGGCTCCACAGTTCCACCGACGTGCAAAGTGCACCCTTCGCGGGTTAAGTATCAATTGGAGCTAGTCCAAAATTGGCACTATTGGGCCACTAGTTGCATGGAGGCCCAATGGTCCACTTGGTTGGCCCAAAGAGTGAACCATTTGATGACTCGTCATTAGATGACTACATTAATATAACGCCTTTATTTCCCCTTTCTTAGTAATGTGGGATATGGCATTTTCATTCCCATTTCTCTTCAACCATTTATACTAATTTGTCACTTTCAACAATTAATTTCTCATTCACCCGAAATTGATTCTGAGAAAATAAATATACCACGCTAATCTACTCCGAACGTTGATTAATAATTTACAACTTATTTCTATTTTTAATAAATGGAACTAATTACGAAACTTGATCAAATGTTGGTCAAACCAACCTTTCTAACCAATTTCCAATGTGAGGTAGTAGAAAGTAACAGTTCATGAATAACGTGCAAGTCCTAATTATTTCATTTTTTTTTCTTTTTTTATTCATTTTGTCTCTGCTCTCTTAATTTTTTAAATAAATATTTTTTTTTACGAGGACTCAAAATGTAATATTCGGCAAACGAAAGCCCATTTTCACAAGAGAGTCCCTATTTAAAGCCCCACCCTTTTCACTAATTAGAACCAGCATCGGCCTCCTCATTTTCTGATTCGCCAGTGCCAAAAATAAAAAAAGTAAGATGGGAGTCACGTTCCATTTCCTTGTAATTTTGCTAGCCGTTGTAACGACGGCGCCGACCCATGCATACCCGGCTTTACGAAACCACATTCACCTCCTCATGCCACATTCCGGTTCTGCCGGCCACAAAGTCGCCGGAATAAACTGCCTGAGCTGGCGTCTCGCCGTGGAGGCCAACAATCTGCAGAAGTGGAAGATGGTCCCGGAGGCGTGTGAAGACTACATCGGGCATTACATGCTCGGGAAACAGTACCGTGACGACTGCAACGCGGTGGCTGCCTCCGCTTATGATTATGCCGCCGCCACTGTCAATCTTACCGGAGATGGCAAAGACGTTTGGGTCTTTGATATTGATGAGACTACTCTCTCTAATATGCCATACTACGCTCGCTCTGATGTTGCATTTGGGTAAGCTCCTGTCATGTTCCTCAATTAGTATCCAAATTTGATTTATAAATGAAGAAAATAATTTCAAACTTATCAGTGTTTTAAAAAATGCGATTACTATTTTCTCTCCCTCGTTGATACCCCTGAGATTTTTGTTACATAATAAAATAAAAATCTCACCATGTAAAAACAACTTGTACATGAAGCGATGTAAAAGATGTACTACACGGGTAGGTGTGTGCATTGAGTTGTGACCGAAGGAGTACTAAGTTGCACACTTTTTTATACTTTTTTTTTTATTTCATTAATGATAGATAAATTGCCATGACGGCTACAACTAGGCCTATAAATAGGCTAATACAAATCTCCCTAACGGCATTCAAACTCGAGACCTCCGCATTGGAAGCTAATACCGGATACAGGGGCACAAAAAAATCCTAAGTGTCATGATTTTATTGGTGTTTTTAAGTAGAGTGTGGCGGGTCCATTATCGATACAACCAATAAAATATCGTCACGTCATTTTGTGAGCTTATTATTACCTACCTTACTTTCTCAATCATACTCAATTATTTACACTTACAGCACATCTTTATTTTCTACCACTTTCTTAATTTTTATATTCAATCCAATTTTTGTAAATTAAAGTGAGAATGAAGGAGTATGTTTTACTCAGTGTTCTAAAAGACCTCCGCCTAGGCCCCAGCGTTCATGAAACGCTTAAATCTCACCTAGGATATTATAACTATTTCTGAATTCTCGACCCCGCCTAAGTTCCGTCTAGACCCCGCCTAGGCGCTAGGCGCTGCTGCTGGCGGCGCCTAGCGCTTTTTAGAACCTTGGTTTTACTTGTACTTTACTATGATTGTCTTCTCACATAGCGCTTTTTAGAACCTTGGTTTTACTTGTACTTTACTATGATTGTCTTCTTTTTGAAATTCATATTTTTTTTTCTTTCAATTTTGTGAATGACAAAAAAGGAAAATGCAACTATTATTTTTTGAAGCAAACAAACATATTTAATTAATTAGCAATTGCAATGAACATGGAGTTAGCTATCCACAAACACAGGATGCTCTACCCAAACAGGGGCTTGCAAGCGTTACAAACGTAAAAGAAACCCAAGAAATACAATTGGGCAAGCAATTGGCTCGACGATCAACTAAACGTGCCGAGAGATGAATATGAGCACGAAGCACAATTCGGTGTGTTTGAAGAAAGCAACCTAATCTAGCTTCATCATAGATTGTCTTCATGAACACACTCTTCCAAGACTTCAAAAGGGATAACATATGCTTCCGCTTAAGCCCGAAATTGATTGAAAGATTAGTTGAAGACCTTCCTTCCAAACATAAATCCGAAACGTTCTTATTCAAAGATGAAGCAACCAAATCGATAACCAATTTATCATCCTCGCCGTGTGGTAGATTGAGAATGGCCAACATAAAAATAATAGCCAAAACCATCAACAATGGAGGGAAATGCTCCCTCCGTCCCACTCGAATTAGGACAAATTTTCATTTTGGTGCCCCATTCGAATTAAGACAACCCAAAAAAGGAAATGTTTTATTTAAAGGGACTCACATTCACACTAACCACAACAACTTCCACTCATTATTCTCTACCCCACTTTCTCTCTCCTACTTTACTTTTCATACTCATAACACCTACTCCACTAACACTTTTTCCTTAATCCCCATGCCCAACCCAAAAATTCTAATTCGGGTGGGATGGAGGGAGTATATATTTAGAGTAATAGTAAGTCTTATGAAAAACTTGTTTTTTACACTAAGAGATGTGTAAAACGTGTTTTACATTAAGAGATTTTGTTTTACATTAAGGGATGAAAACAAGTTTTACACTAAAGCGGGTGTAAAACAAGTTTTTCTCGAGATTTTCGCTTAGAGTAATCTTTTATTTGGAAATCTGACCGGAGGAACGTGTGAACTTGTTTTAGCAATAGTTTAATGCTAGTAGTTGTAACATCAAGTTCATCAATAATTGTACATTATCTATTAAATTTATACAGTATTATTTTATTTTTTGTAATTTTGTGATTACAGGTCAAAGCTATACAACGAAACGACATTCAATGCGTGGGTGGCGGAGGGGTTAGCGCCACCAGTGCCGGGAGCTGTGAAACTGTACAAAAGATTACTGAAACTAGGGTTTAAGATTGTTTTCCTCTCAGGCACTAATTCTGCTTATTATGACGTCAGAATTAAAAACTTAAAGGCAGCTGGATATTCTACTTGGGAGAAACTCATCCTAAAGTACGTTTCTTTTTCGCTTTTAACCCGTCATTTTTTTTAGACAAAGACTTGGGTGAGACCGACGGATCCACCCATGGATCAAGCCAACAACCCGCCCAGCTGTCCTCTTTGACCTCCCAGCGTGCGACACGTGTCGCATTTAAAAAATAAACTCCAATAACTTTAAATGTTATATCTTGAGATTTGAAGTAAAAATAAATAAATTAAATACCGTTGTGTTCGTCACGAACAAAACTAGATAGGTCATGATATATGGTTTGATTTTTTTTTTAAACAAAAACATACTTTTTAACACACAAAAAAAAGTGAGCTGCTCGTCTCCTGAAATGTAACACTTTGTTCTGATATAAGTAACAGTTTCATCTTCAAAAAGTAGCACTTTTACTGTCAAATGTAACAGCAGTTTTGCAAAAAAAAAAAAAAAATAGTTTGATAGTTTTTGTGGTTAGAAAAATAATATTTGAAGTGTAACAGAGTGCAATATGATTGTAATTTTCTATATAAATAAATGTAACATTTTTTTAGTAAATGTTACTTTTTTTCTTAAAAAAAGAGAGTAAAAATTCATGTATATAATCGGATTTGCATTTCTATTGAATGTAAAACCCTAGAAAAGTGTTACATTGAGAAAAAAAAATACATTCATTTATTATAAAATATAACATTAGTTTTAGTTGTCAATCTTATGTTATCTTTAATCTATTTCAGCAAAATTGTGGTACATTTTTGAAGAAAAAAAGTGTTACATATGAGAAAAAAGTGTTACATTTCTTTATAAAAAGTGTTACTTTTGCTGACAAGCCAAAAATGGCAGGGAAAAAAAAGTTTGAGGGAAAAAAAACATTTAAAAAAAAAAAGAAGAAACACAGGCTTGGCTCGGCGGCTTGGCTTGCCTTGGTTGTGAGCCGTCTCACGTCGTGAGACGGTCTCACAGGAGTCCAACCCTTTTTTTATTTGCATATCGTTTGTATAATCAGTAAATATTTAAGAGTAGGTTTTGGAGAAACCAGTTTCTCCATAAATTATAAAAAATGGGCTATTCTCTTGTGCGGCCGCCGCATGGCGTACGACGGCTCGCACGGAGCCGAGCCGTTATTTTATTATTATTTTTTCTGAGATTTTTTTTTCTTTTGCCCCACAACTTTATTTTTTCCTTGCCAACAAAAGTACACACTTATTATAACGAAATGTAACACTTTTTTTTTCTTCAAAATGTATCACAATTTTGATGCAATAGATTAAAGATAAATAAGTGACAACTAAACTAATGTCACACTTTTTATAAAGGAATGTAACACTCTTTTTTTTTTTCAAATGTAACCCTTTTTTTCAAAATTAACATAAGATTGACAAACAAAACTAATGTTACATTTTATAATAAATAAATGTAACATTTTTTTCCTCAATTCTAACAGTTTATATTTTTAAATGTAACATTATATCTGAAATGTAACAATATTTATTGAGAAAGTAACAATTGAAATGCAAACACGATTATATACATGAATTTTTATTCTTCTTTTAAAGAAAAAATGTAATATTTACTAAATAAAAATGTTACATTCATTTATATAGAAAACTTTCTGAATATTTAAATTACATTAAATTGTTTTTATTTAAAATATTATACGGAATTTTTATGACGGACTGAAAAATGTGACAGTTTTATTGAATGACAATTAATGCAGAGGCGGATCTGACCAAGGTTTGACTGCAATAGCATACAAATCAAAGAGAAGAAAAGAGTTGGAAGATGGAGGTTACAGAATCCAGGGGAATATGGGTGATCAATGGAGCGATCTTCTCGGAACCCATGTGGGTGCCCGTACTTTCAAGGTGCCCGACCCGATGTACTACATCAGTTAATACTCCAGTATTCATTTGGCATCTTCAACCAGCCGGGTTCGGGTTTGATCAAACCCGACCCGTTGTCATCCCTAGTTTTCCCTCTTTCGAGATCTTAATTAATTTAGTTGACGTTTGTTACTTATCTTATTTATCAATAAACTCCTATTAAACAAAAATAATATTTGTCCCTCTGTGTACCTAACGCTAACACATCCGCATGAAATCTGCAGCGAATAAGATGAGAAGGAAGTACTTATACAGAAAGGAAACAAGATTTTATGAGATTTTTATATCTTTAGCATAATGAAGAAAATGTTAACATGCAAGTGAGATAATGAAGTAAAAATAAATGGAAATTGGACTATGAATCTGGGGTCCCGGTAAATTCGACCTCATAAAAGTCATATTTATGTCTAATTAAGATCGTTAAAATGTCAAATTATCCATAAAAATATATTTGTCTTTTGACCTGTCACACCGACCACCTATTTATGAATAATGGAATATGGGGATGAATTTTTGTGAAGTCGGACAGTAACCGTAACCCCAAATCCTGCGATATGATCTAGATTCTAGGCCAATCGATCATTGGGGACTTTTTAGACAATTCAACTAGTCAAGTTTAGGGATGGCAATTGACTGAACCCAATTCAAACCAAAGGCAATTCGATCCGAAAAATTAGGGTTTGGTTTGCAATTTCTAATATCCGATCGGGCTCAGATCATGTTGTCGACCCAACCGAAGCCCGACCCAATCCAACACAACATTGTTAATCCGGATGAAATCCGCCAGGCAGGCCCGAACACTAAATTAAAGGTTAATCTAAGATATAAATAAAAGATATTTAATGTTTTCCTAAATTGTATTTCTTATTTATGTTTTGGGATTTTGATGATTTGATACTATTTTATGTAGAACATTATGCTTAAAATATATTTGACTCAAACAAACAAATTTTGGCTAAAAAGTAGACTTTCGATATAATTCGGGTCGGTCATCTTGGTTGGATTGGGTTCAGATTAGTGGCTTTGAGATTTGAATCGGGTTCGGATGATCTGATCTGAACCCGACCCACTGTAGTCAAGTTCCCCTTGGGTTGGAGCCTGGCGAGGCGACTCTTTTAGATACGGGCCACGCTTGGTTTTCCTCAGTGGAATTGGTCTCAAGTCATATGGGCTTGGACTCATCAATCATAACTACCTACCAATGAAAATTCATGTAGTCCAAAAAAATATCAAAAACTTTAGGATTGGCTAGAAGATAAGCTTGTTATGTCATGACATATGTGGTTAGAGTAAAAAAACGAGTAAACTACCAAAATGACCCGCATACTAATAATTTTTTACATATTTACATGCGTACTAATGAAATAACCGACCTAACCAGCGTACTATATACAAAATAGCATAAATAACCAAAATCGTTACAAAAGTTAAATAAAATTTAATGAGCATTAGTTTTTTAACAAATATTATGATCATAATTTTCAATTGACCCCATAACTACAAACTCTTTTTTCTTTTTGAACAGTTAGCTACAAATTTTAATAATTACTCGTTAGAATTTTTTATTTAAATTTTATTCAATAAATTCTAATAAAAACAATATTTAATATTTTTTCAATAAAAGCAATATTTAAATAAAAATAAAAGTTCATTCTATTTCTTAATAATTAGATCCAAAATATGGTTTTAGAAAAATAATCAAAAAAGTAATATGCTGACAAAAATAATAATTAAATTTTCTTTCAACAAAAATACTATATTATGTTTAACTAAATTCAATATCCATTATTTTTTCTTTAAAAAAAACATTTATTATTGGTTCAACTAGTTATTCAACATCGCCACTATTCAACATCACCACCTACCTACACCCACAACCACCGTCTTACCACCACCAACCCACCATCAAAATCTAAAATACTGTGATTCACCAAATCCAAACTACAAAATATACTAGAATACCTCCAAAACCATATGAGAATTCAAATAGAAAAAGTCCCATATTTCTCACACACCCAAAATCAAAGACTCAAACCTCAGAGAGAATTTGACCCACCACAAAGTAAAATCAAAATTAAACCCATATCAACTAAAATTTCTCAATCCCAAACCCAATACAAGAGAAATAAAGTAACCAATCTGGATCTAGAGAAAGCGAGAGGGACGCAGTATCTTAATCGAGGAGAGAGAGAGAGAGAGAGAGGCTGCACAACACTTGTAGTTTTTGTTGCTAGGTGAGAAGAAAACGAGCTGGGGATAAAAGAAAGGAGATGTCGACTAGGGATAAAAGAAAGGAGATGAAAACTGGTGAGTAGGAGGGGTGCCATGGCAGAGGGGTACGATGGCGAAGGGCTGGCGTGGGGAGGAGGCAGCGAATGAGTTGTGGCCACTTGGGATGAGGGGTGTGCGGTGATGGAGACCCGCCGGAGAAGAAGGCTCAGGAAAGTAGAGTGATGTCGGCGGTTGGAGCAGGGACGTGATACGGCAATGGAATGGTGGGGAAGGCTGCTGGAGAAGAGGGTAAAAGCAAAAGGAATGGCTGGAGGTGAGTTAGATGAATTTAGGTTTTTGATTTTATATTTGGGTATAAAAAAAAATTTGTTAGCCCCTCCATTTAGGTAAGTAGTTATAGGGACAATGTGAAAATTATAATAGTAATTATTGTTAGAAAATTAACGCTCATTAAATTTTATCAACTTTTTTAACGATTTTAGTTATTTCTGTTATTTTGTATATAGTATGCAGGTTAGATTGGTTGTTTCGTTAGTACGCATGTGAATATGTAAAAAGTTGTTAATACGCGGGTGATTTTGGCAGTTTACTCGTAAAAAAACATGAGGAAAATATGTTGGATTTTATTGGAATGAGCTAGACTTTGAAAATCGTGTCCACAAAGAGCATAACACGTGGATAAGTGTAAGTATCAGCAGCAGATTCTTATTTTGACCCACTCAATCACGGGCGGGCGGGTAATGCTAGGGGAACAAAAGGAGTTCACAAAATGAAGGATATAAAATGAGGTGACAATGTTTTATTGGTTGTATTGATAGTGGACCCGGCACACTCTAATTAATAACACCAACAAAATCATAACAAATCATTTTGTAAGCCAAAATTTATGACATTTTTTTGTGACTTTATATTTACCCTTCAATCACTTACAGAAATAAAATTGTCATTTGATTCTGGCATTGTATCCTCATCAGTGTTCTAAAAGACGGGCGCCTAGGCCGCCTAGGCGCTAGTCGGGGTGGTGCCGCCGCGACTTTCGGCAAGTCGACCAGATTAGGCGCTATACGGTTTAGGCGGGATAGGCGGTTGAGCGGTCTTGGGCACCGATTAGGTGTCCTACGCGTCGTTTAGACAGTTTAGGCGCCGCCGAATGCCTCAGATCAGCCGGTGGTGGTCGTCGTCGGAAACTCGATCGGCGACGGCGGCGCTCAAGCTAAGCAGGGAAAGAAAGAGAGAGAGAGAGAGAGAGCAGGGAAAGAAAGAGAGAGAGAAAAGGGAAATAAAGAGAGAGATATAAGAGGAGACGACTTGCCGTTGCCGAAAGTCGCGGCGGAGGTAGACGACGGGATGGGTAAGAAAGAAAGAGAGAGGCGTGACTGCGTGAGATGAGAGTTGAGATGAGATTGAGAAAGTGAGAAGTGAAGAGAGAAGGGTAGGGTTTTTTTATTTAGGATTTCCAAAACTAATATGAAGTGGGCCAAATTAAATGGAGTGGGCCAATTATGGTAAAATTTGTTGGTTTGAATAAATGGATTTCATGGGTTGGGCCATCTTAGTTATGATCTTTTTTTAATTAGCTTAATTAGTAATGTTTGACAATAAAAATATGTGGCACTATTTTTGGATAAATAAATACATATATATTTTCATTTGAAAAAAAAATACACACACACATATATATATAATATATATACATAGATTAATATGTTTATAAAAAATATTAAAAATGCGATAATTTCTCGGCCCCGCCTAGGCGCTCTAGACGCTAGGCGCTGCTCCGCCGCCTAACGGCCGCCTAGCGTCTTTAGAACACCGATCCTCATTAATAAGAGTCCCTCACTAAAAATAGATAAATTTTAGACCGACGGTGTATGAAATGTTGTATAGTTTGGTCACCAAATCCTATTTTTATGATCAAAATGTGAGTCAAAATTTACTATTTTCCTTCAATCTGATCCAAACCAGAGTATCATATTGGCTTGGTATTTGTTTACTCACTCCGTTCCAGTTTAATCTTTTTACTTTTTTTTTGGTTTGTCCCAGTTTAAGGTTTTTAGTTGCTTTATTCCATGAATGAATGGAAAGAATGAATAGTGCTTTGAAGAATTTTGCCCTCAAAAAGTTCATTTAATTACAAAAAAATCATTACTTACCTAACTTATTTTCACCCGCTTGCTTCATGGTTAACGTTTTTGGACATTTATATCCTTCACTCTCTACTTTTGATTGACTCATTTGCTTTGTTTTTGCCTTAGTTTCTTAATAAGCGTGCATAATCAAACTAAGAATATTAAACTGAGACGGAGTGAGTATTTCATTTAACTGGAGTATAAAAAAGCAATCATCACTTTTAGAGTAATGGAGTAGATGAATTCTAATATGGGTTGGTAATTTATTTACTATTCCATCTGTCTCTAAATGAGTGTCTATTTTAAAAAAAATGTCCCTAAATGAGTGTTCATTTTTTAAAAAAAAAAAATTGTCCTAAAATGAGTGTCCATTTTGATCATATTTGTCCCTAAATATTTTTTTTTTCGAAATTTTTTTCACCGGTCTCTGTATACTTGCAAAAACTAAATATTTGTAAAGAGGATTACAAGATTATACGTATATGAATTTTCACATCAAATTGTACAAGAAGTTATGCCCCTTAAAATGAAATTTGGACATTCATTTAGGGACAGAGGTGGTACTCCCTCCGTCCCAGAGTATATGTCCACCTTTCCTTTTTAATCTGTCACAAAGCATATGTCCGCTTCCTAAAATGGTAAAAAAATCTTTACTATTCCCTCACTCATTTAAAGTCCAATAGAACATTTTAAAACTGAGAAAATGTTGAACCCAAAACAAAAACGCAACGGCCATTGATTGGTAGTAAATGGTAATAAGGTAATTCAACCAAAGAATAAGGTCACTTATCACTTTCAAAGATTATATAAACACCTACTAATTGATGCCTTTTTATTAGATAAAACAAACAAACAAGGAATCAAAATGGGAATCGCATTATCGTTGTTTATTGTCATGCTTTTAGCAGCCACTTCCCACTCATCCCCCGCCGTCCCTAACCAAATCCATCTTCTGATGCCACGTTCCGGCGCCGCCGGCCTCCATATCGACGGCGTTAACTGCCTGAGCTGGCGACTAGCCGTTGAGACAGACAACATTAAGAACTGGAAAGTTGTGCCGGAAGATTGTGCAGGCTATGTTGGTCACTACATGCTTGGTCAACAGTACCGCGACGACTGCGATGCCGTCGTTGACTCCGCAGTCACTTACGCCAACAGCCTCACTCTTTCCGGCGACGGGAAAGACATTTGGGTTTTCGACATTGACGAGACTGCCCTCTCCAATTTGCCTTACTACGCCCGACCTGATGTCGCTTTTGGGTACGTAAATTTATTTTATATTATGTGACAAACTAAAATTTTATTATATTTTCTGGAGTTATATTATGATTACTTTTTACCAATATTTACCAATAATGAAGTAGTAATTTTTATTTTATAGGGCAAAGAAATATGACAGGGAAAAGTTTAGTAAATGGGTTGAAGAGGCAAAAGCACCAGCAGTGCCGGGAGTTGTTAAATTGTACAATGAATTGGTAAAATTGGGAATTAAGGTGGTGTTTTTAACTGGATCATCGGAATTGTATAGGGATGCTAGAACTAAAAATCTTAAGGATGTTGGTTATCTTACCTGGGAGAAGCTCATACTAAAGTAAGTAGTTAACATTTCTATTTCAATAAAAATTAATTATCGTGACAATTTGAAATGTACCTTTACAAATAATAATGATTGATGTTTCTGATGATGCAGGGCAGTGAAAGAAAGAGGAACTTCATCGGTGGTGTTTAAATCGAAGAAAAGAGAAGAACTAGAAGCACAAGGGTACCGCATTGTCGGAAACATGGGAGATCAATGGAGTGATTTGATCGGAAGTCATGTGGGCGACCGGACTTTCAAGTTGCCCGATCCAATGTACTATGTTGGTTAAGAACGAGTTAAACAACTCTGATATGGCTTTATATTGTTACCACGCCAAAATTCATTTTATTTTGGCGTGCTTTCATTTTTATTAATGTACTATTTTATTCACATAGAACTCACTGTACTAATATTAACTTATTATCTCTCTTCGGAAGAGAGTTTTTTTTTTTGAAACACTCTTCGGAAGAGAGTTAATAAACTCAAAAGTTAACTCAATTATTGTTTATAATGGAAGCGAACGATAACGATGAAGGACCAAGCCCAAGCCCATACAAGCGGCTAGGTGTTTTCCTACATCTTTAGCTGGGCCTTAGATATATCTGGCCCAATGGTTTTGCTGAAGCTCGTAACCCTAATTTTGCTTCTATATAAGTATTCATCTTCCTGCCTAATCTCCAACTGGCAACTACGCTGCGCTCGCTAGGGTTTAGGTAAGTCGATTAAATTTATTCATGTGATGTTGTTGAATTTCAATTTGAAAGAAGATGCAGAGATTGTGTGTATCGGCGTTTTGCTAATTTTGTGTGCACTCGCACGAAAGATTTCTCTGCAAAATTGATTATTGGGGAAGATGGGCAGTTGTATTCCAATTTTTTCATTGGAAATTCCAACAATCATCTTCCCCACATTCTTTTCAAATGTACTGTATTATTTTCTGTCATTCATGCTTTTTTTTTTTTTTTTTTTTTTTTTGAAACAGTAAAAGATTTGGGATTCTAACGAGGGGTTGATTGTTTCATAACTCAATTTGCAGCTTTGATTACATTTAATCAGATGTGACGCATTTAACTAGAACAGATTATTCTACGTGCATTTGAAAAGATTGTCTTACATTTGGAAGGAATGCCTAACAATACCAGCAACATGGGTGCCATGGGGAGAGCTATCCATTACAATACTTAAAATTGTTGGCCAAAATACGTTTATCCCCCAAAGCATAGATTTCTAACTCCTTTAGTTGTTTGCTAAGGGTCAAAGTGGGATGAAAGGAAATTCGGTTTGGGGTGCAAAGTGGGATTGCCTGGATACTTTGGGGGGATAAAGTATTTTGGCTTAAAATGTTCCCATCATCATAAACATTCCCCACAAAACTGGCCGCGTCTAGCTTGCCATAAACAACAAAATTGTGTTGGGCTGTTTAAGAGAGAACCATTTAGTTACAGTAATAGAGCATGTTACATGCTGAAATTCCAAAGTAATAAGGAGTTCTATAAGAAAAGGAAACTAACATTTAATTAGTTAGGGGAATGAAGTCAATAAGTTGTCCACAATTAGGGTCATCCTCAAGACTCGGTATATCAACGTCATCAACAAAACACACTGAGATTTGACAAAAGACAAGTCCATCATTCCTTCTATGATAAGTATTTGGATAGAATGGCACAGATTATGAATATGTACCAAATTAGGAATTTTGGATTACCCAAAAAAGTAGAAACAATCATTGTTGGCAAAACAAACAAAAAAAATGGTGGAGATTCCTCAACAGCTTTTGGTTAGTCGTATGATTACAACCTTAGCTTAGATAGGTAGCTTTTCTAAATACTCCCTCCGTCCCACTATAATATAAGGTTCTTAGTTTGACTTTACACGGAGATTAAGAAAAAGTAAATGTTGTGAGTGTGGAAAGTAAAGTAAGAGAGAAAAAGTGGGTAGAGATTTTTTGTTGTGAGAATGACAAATGGGTCCAACTTTCCATTTTAATTAATAAAGTAATGTAAGAACCTTGAAATGGGACAGACTAAAAAAGAAAGTAAGAACCTTCAATCGGGACAGAGGGAGTATATTGCACCACCACATTTATCAGGCTAACTTTTAGGTAATGGAACCATAGTAAAATAAACAAGTATAAAATTCTACTCAATGGGAAACTAACTCCAAAGGAACAATTGGAAGTTTCTCTCAAAAGAGCCATGAAGCAAAATGGAAACTAGAAAAACAACTACCTTCTTCTCCAGTTTTCTCTCAATGAACAGCAATCAATGCTTGCTTAAGTTTGTCCAAGTAGTGCAAATTGTCATGCCTGAAACTCAAAGAGAAACATCAGAAAAAGCTGTCAGATACAGAATGAAGTCTCAGAGAACCAAATATATGCAATCTGAGAAATCTTATAAAACTGAGACACATAGGGCTCACTCTGCTTACGCTTACACCCTCCTCTGCCACCGCCGCCGTGACAGCCAACGGAAGGAAGGCGCGTCGGGATCTTTCTGCCGGTGCTGCTCAAATGCTGCCGAAGCTCCGAGTGAACCCGAAATAGGTCATAACGTATAATGAATCAGGGATAACATTGTAAGAGGGTAGTTTGTCTCTGTCTTTTGGTGACATAGCTTTAAAGCGTCAATGGGACAATGTGGCACTCCTATCACCAAATCAATTTCGAAAAAGACCTTAAAAGGAAGGGAAAAAAGGAAGTGCCCGTCTCCCGTACACCCGTCGCACCGTGCGACAGGATTTTCCTTTTTTTTTTTTTTTTTTTTTTTTTTGACCCCTAACTTTTTTCCTCCCAACAAAAGTAACACTTATTATAACGAAATGTAACACTTTTTCCTTTTTCAAATGTAACATTTTTTTTTCAAAATGTACCACAATTTTGCTGCAACACATTAAAGATAACATAAAGATTGACAACTAAACTAATGTCACACTTTTTATAAATGAATGTAACACTCTTTTTTTCAAATGTAACATTTTGTTTTTTCAAATGTAACACTTTTTTTTTCAAAATGTACCACAATTTTGCTGCAATAGATAAAAAGATAACATAAAGATTGACAACTAAAACTAATGTCACACTTTTTATAAAAGAATGTAACACTCATTTTTTCAAATGTAACACTTTTTTTCTCCGAAAATTAATATAGGATTGACAACTAAACTAATGTTACATTTTATAAAAAATGAATGTAACATTTGTTTTCTCAATTGTAACAGTTTATATTAATAAATGTAACATTATATATGAAATGTAACATTTTTTTATTGAGAAAGTAACAATTGAAATACAAACCTATTTTTTTTTTTGTAAAATTGCTGTTACATTTGACTGTAAAGAGTGTTACTTTTTGAATACGAAACTGTTACTTTTATTAGAACAGAGTGTTACATTTCAGCTGACAAGCAACTCAAAATTTTTTGTGTGTAAAAAAATGTTTTTTTTTAAAAAAAAATCAAACCATATTATGACCTATGTAGTTTTGTTCGTCTCGTCGAGACGAACACAACGGTATTTTTTTTAAAAAAAAAATCTGAATTATAAATCGAAAAAAAGTTGGGGTTGCAACAAAAAAAAAAAAAAAACGGGCCGCCGCACCGCCGCACCAAAACAAAGGTGCCGCATATAAGAATTAGTCAAAAAGGAAAGACATAAGCCTCTACAAAACACCAAATGTTACGATTGAAAAGGTGATACAAACACATCTGAAAGTAATTGACCTTGTTTAGAATTCCAGTAGGAACATGCTTTTCCCAAGACAGAAGAGTTTGGGCTTCAATTCTAGCAGGTGCTTCACTTCCATAAAAAATTGACTTTGTTATAAATCCCATGAAAACCAATCTACAGAGTTAAATAAGAGAGAGATGTAAATAAAATGTTGATGGTTCTCCTTTATTTACTCATTAATGCTCTGTTTTTGGCATATGTTCCTTCTTGATTCATTGGCAAAGCGTAACAAGTAATTTGAATTCTCTCATTCGAGCACTATCTTTCCACGACTTGCATAAGTTTAAGACAAAATAAGTATCAAATGAGTACACTATCTTTCCACGACTTGAAAGTTACCTCTTAATAGTGGTGAATCTTATCTACCGCATTTTAGCACGCAATGGAGAATGTTTTGGATAGTCTGACTGCAGAGAAGAACTTGTTATACATACAGAAATCAATACTGGAATCAATTCCAAAGCATACGGCAAGTGAAATTACATAAAGAAACAAAAGCAAATTGCTGACAACACCACAATTTTCCTGTCGTAACATTATAAAGGTATGGGTAAAGAGGTAAAGTTCTTTGTAGAAAAAAACATATTGTAAGCCACATTTTGTGGCATTTTTTTGTGACTTTATATTTACCCTTGTTATATACTTTTAATATGCAAACCACATACAATGCATGCATAAAAGGCACCTAGATGATGAGGAAAAAATGTAACATCATGCATAATTCAATAAAAAGAAACCAAATGTAGCAATACGTGGAAGTACTAAAAAAAACTATATTAAAAGAGACGCCTAAGTTTCCTCACTTCGCCCTGCACCAAAATATTTGGTGTTGCCTTTTCTTTTTTTAAAAAAAACTATATTAAAAGAGACGCCTAAGTTTCCTCACTTCACAACGTTATTTTGAAAACAAAAAAAAAAAACTTTTTTTTTTTTTTTGGCATTGCCTGGGCAGCACCATGCACACTGGTGGGTCCGCCCCTGCAGCAGCACCTGATTGGCCAGATGTGTGTAGCATTAGATTTTATACACATAAGAGGACAACAAACTTAATGTTTCTTGTCAGTACTAGCTAGATCGAGATGAGTGTAAGTGGCTGTGCTGAACCATCATATTGTCTCAAGGCTCTTCTATGAGAACTAGTAAGCTATATTTGTAAATGGACCTTTAGTTGAAAAAAAACACAAAAAACAGGACAGGACAGTGTGCAATCATGCCCCCCCCCCCCCCAAAAAAAAAAAAAAATTAGGGCCAGTTTTTTCTTTTTTTTTTGGGGGGGGGGGGGGTGTGGTGGTGGTGGTGGGGGGGTGGGTGGGTGGGTTCAAGCACTGTACAACAACCGAAAACCTAAGTGGTGGAGTTGTGGGGGTGTTCATGTGATAGTTTATATGACAACTGAATCATGACCAATATCAAATATTAAAATATTAGATTTCAGAACTCAGACTGATTGTAGATTATGGACCCTATCAAAAATGCAATGACAGAGGTAAAGACGTCGAAGGGCCAACATTACCTGTCTCTCCATTTTGTTTTCCAAGGCAGCAAGGTCAAAGGTCTACATCGAGAGAGAGAGAGCAGAAACTTCTAAGGAGCTATTCAGAATAAAATTCAAACTCATCATACATTTTCCATCTCTGGGTTCATCACTAGAATGGTTACATTGTGCAGACAGACTTCATTGAGGAGAGGGAAGAACATAAATGAAAAGAGAAGCATCACCACACCCAACTGAAACTCTTTCTTTTACTGTATCCAGAAGCTGTGAGAATGAGTAGAATATATAATCAGCATAAATGTACATACACACGGAAACAATAGAAGAATTCTACAGCTGTGAAGGAACGCAACTACCAGTGTTTCGAACAGATCCAGAATATATAAAAGAAAATCATGACTTCACACAATTCATTATTTTCCATCTCGAAATCCTGTATTTGCTTTCATTGTAATCAAAATCATACAAAAAAGACCATTACAATTCAGCAGGCAACTTCCGCACATAGAACTAGCGTCTGACACGAGACAGGTACAAAACATGTAAGATGTTTCAACTTGTTCTCAAGAGGCCAGGAAGTAGCATCTATGCAAGTATTATCATTTGCTACTCCATTAGTGTAAAGCACATAATTTCAGAAGATAACAAAAATGACCGATCTTATACATTGCACTTTTTCCAAGACACCATGATTTGAAAACCGACAAGTCCATTCCTGCATCACTAGAATGGTTCCTATAAGTGGATGCATACTTTAAATTCCAACTAGTTACATCTACATGATGTAGCACATGGACAAAAATGGCATCAAGCAATAAGATTGTCTTGCATTTGGAAGGAAGTTAGAACAAAACCAGCATCAATAACACGACCCTTGTCACCATAGCTCTAAGACACACAGGGACATGATCACATATAAGAAAGTAAGAGAAACTCAAAATTTTAGGAAGGAGCATTTATCAAATACATTAGACCTTTCATCAGCTTGCTTTCACATTTTGTGTCAGATACAAAATCTTACAGCATACCCCTTTCATTCGAAAAAATGGTCCCATTAGGATTATCTTCATCTTGTGTATGATGCAGTACACGATTGTACCCAGTTGGAATTGCACTAATATATTGCCGTTTTTAGAAATGAGTCCATCTTTTGGGAAAATCTAAAAGGAAGGTGACACTATTTTTTGGAGGAACAAATGATTACTAATACTATTATTATTTTTTAAATTGTTTTAGGTACACAAAGTGTGTGGAAGATAATTACCTGAAGTGTATGTTATATGTATCTATGAATAATGCATCATTGAGACCTTGGCGAAGGTAACTGGTTCTTCTGCGTCATCATGTTCTGTTTATCCAATCTTTGTCCGTGGTTGACAATCCAAATGCAGATACTAACCTTTGTCCGTGGTATTTGATAAGTCTGCTATGATGCAGTGTTTATTAGTGATTCTTTCCCTCCGGAAGACTTAATGATAGCGGTCAATATGCTTTCACTCCAAGTAGTGTAAAGATCCTTCCGGAGAGTTCTGCAAATTATCAAGCAATGAAAAGTGAAAAAACATGTATTTCCTATCAACCCTTGGTCCTGCAAACCACAAGCACCCTCCCCTCCCTAGTTTAGTCGACACAAACCCAAACCACAAAAAGCAGGAAAGGGAACACATCTATCAAGAAAAAACCTTTGGAATCTTGTCTTTAGTTGAAGGTCCCACATAAAAACTTCTTTGAGTATTAAAATAGAGCATGGTTAACTGACATAGACTAGATGATACTAATCCAAACAAACAAAAAGAAGAGATATAAGAAAAGAGAAAACACCCAGGCATTAATTTGAAGGTACAATATTCATCACTGGACCAATTGATGTGCAAGAAAGTTCAGACATACGAATTCAACCGACTAGAGCACTCAAGTGGTACCTCCAGGACCAACCACAGTGGTCAATGCAGACCCATTATTGCCAGCAATGCTAACAAAAACCACTCATTGCTTATAGGCCACCTTTCGCATTGGTTAAAAGCACAAACAAAATAGCATATCCAGCAACCCATGCAGAAATTTTCAGAATTCAAGTAGTAACCTCATTAACAAGGTCAACAAGGCGGCCATAGTCAGGTACCAATGTCGGTTCTCCATTATCAAGTATGCAACATAAATTAATGAAAAAGGATAAAGTGAAAATAACAGAAGCCAGAACAGCGACAAATTTTATTAGACTTAACAAACACCTATAAATCGAGGATAAACTTTACCACCAAAAGGCCAGTGAAAATCCCGAAGACAAAAGTCATGCTGGAAAAGATTGGTTGAAATTTCAAGAAGTTAAACACTGTATTCTTTATAGTTTTTTGAGACGTTACAAAAGATTGCCCGCTTTCTTTTTGCGATAAGAAAGGATGAAATGCGTCCACAAATTTACTCTGGACCCACCTCCAATTTAATTATGTCCACAAAGATTATGACTATCCGAAGTCCTTTCTATTTACGAATAACGAGCATCGATGGAAAAGGGTTCAATGTGAATCCATAAAGAACTTACAGGGATGAGATATGCCAATAGAAGCCAGATATTAATCAATATTACAACAGATGTCTAATTGACTTTCTTATGAATAAACAACATACTATAAAATTTACCTGTCGGGAGTATGATAAAACCTGAACAACAGCTACTAAAGCTCGAGTCAAGTCTGTCCCTGTTTCCACTGAACCTAAGCGCGAGACTCCAATCTTGAAGGATATTGACAGAGCTCCAGGTGCAACTCCATAGAGCAGAGGTTCATATAAGTGGAGGCATACTTCAAATTTTTCTTCTCCGTTTACATGACATTGGGTGTGTTTAACAATCCAAACAGCTTTGTGTAAGCTTACTAATTCAGTGACTAACCTGTGTCAACACCCACTAACATATAACGGAAAACGAAAAGGTTCGAGGTGATTTTTAATGTTGTCCTAAAGGAAGGGGTAACTCACAAATATTTCCAGGTGTGGGTCAAACTAAAGCCATTGCTCCATTCTCAATTTCATTGATCACATCTAAATATCTCATGTTAAATCTTTCAATATCCACCAGATTCTCTGCTTTGGGAACTTGATCACATACCTTCTCTAAGTCAATACAAACCATATGCAAATATTTCTTCCCCTCTCTATATTCCCATCAATCCCTTAAAACGGAAAGCTTATATAGTTGAGTTCCCAAGCATAAGCCATTTTCTGAAATAAGAAACAATCACAAACAGCTCAGGCAAAAACACATGCCATGTATAATTTTTGAATTATTGAATGATATGTTTAATAGTCAACAGTCATACAACATCAGTAAAGAATACCTTGAGAGATTCTAGCGATTGTAAAGCTAATCCTTTCTGGTACAGTTCTGCCGCTAGTTGAACACTGTTTGACTCCATCTTCTTCTTTACTGTCTATAATCAAGGAATTTTTTTTAGCACAAACAGGTCAAAAGAATATTAAGCAAAATGAAAAATAAAAATGCATATCCCTTCGCTGATGAAACATAGTACATTGAACACGTACCTCAAACTCCCCATCATATGGATCACTTTCGAAGGTAAACTATCTTACATTTTTCCATCTCTGGGTACATCACTAGAATGGTTACGCAGTGCAGAAAGAGTTCGTTGAGGAAGAGGAAGAACACGATGGAAAAGAGAAGCATCACTAGACCCAACTTTACCTCTTTCGTTTATTGTATTCATAAGCTGTGAGAATGAATAAAATATAGTATCAGTATAAACGTAGATACACGGAAAAACCCAGATAGATGAGTTCTACGACTCTGAAGAAAACCAACTACCGGTGTTTGAACAGATCCAGAATGTAAAAAAGAAAATCATGACTTCACACAATTCATTTCTTTTCCATCTCAAATCTTTTATTCCCTTTTGTTGTAATCAAAACCATACAAAAAGACCATTATGATTCAGCAGGCAACTTCCGCACCATAGAACTAGTGTCTGACATGAGACAGGTACAAAACATGTTATAAGTTTCAACTTGTTCTCAAGAGGTCAGGAAATAGCAGCTACGCAAGTATTATCAATGGCTACTCCATGAATATAAGCACATCATTTCAGAAGATAACAAAAATAACCGATCTTATACTTTGCATTGTTTCCTAGACATGAGATTTGAAAAACGACAAGTCCGTCATTCCTCATGTCATAATATCTGGATGGAATGGCACAGTCGCACAGATTATAAGATCCCTCGACAGCTTTTCTTCGATACGACCAGAGAGACTTTTTTTAGAAGTTGAAGAAGAGAAGTAAGCCAAATGAATCAGGGGAATAGCAGATGTAGTAGGAGGTTAAACTCCAATTATACTTGCCACCAGGAGCAACCACAGGTGTCAATGCAGGCCTATCATTGCAAGCACTGCTAACAAACACCACTCATTGCTTATCGACCACCTAAATAATCAGCCCCCACGTCCTATTAGGTTAACGAAGTGGCCAAAATCAGGCAGCAATGTCGGCTCTCCATAGCTCATGTTGGTAATACCACATTTGTGCTGCAAGTATGCAACATAAATTAATGAAAAAGGATACGTAACAATCACAGATACCTATAGTTGAGGATAAACTCTACCACCAAAAGGGCGGTGAATATCCCGAAGACAGAAGTCACTGGAAAATATTGATTGAAATTTCAAGAAGTAACAAACACTGTATTGCTTTTTTGGGTTTTCCAAGAAATTGTCCACTTTCTTTTGGGGTTAAGAAAGTAAAACTTGCGTTACAAACTTACTCGGCACCCCACCTCCATTTCAATTAAGTCCACAAGCTTTGCTTTGCATTGAACTGAGCAAAAAGTGACAGGACTTCTACTTTGTGACACAGAGTATGATTATTCGAAGTCCTATTTAATTACGAACAAGAAGGATCAAAGGTAAAGGGTTCAATGTGAATAAATGAAAAACTTTTATGGCTGAGATACGCCAATAGAAGCCAGATACTAAGCAATATTAGGACAGAAGTTTAATTAACTCTGATGGATAAGAAGCATACTAAAACATTGACCTGTTGGGAGTATAAAAAACATCAACAACAGCTATTAAAGCTCGAGTCGAGTCTGTCCCTGTTTCTAGTGAACTTAACATATACTTAGGTGGTGTTTGATGTATTAAGCACTTGATGCTTGATGCTTGGTGCTTAATACATTTCAAAGGTAACTTGGAAGTAGGTTGCCTCTAATAACATTGAGCTCTAGATGCCGAAAGTTCCGTGATTAGAGGCAACCTACTTCCAAGTTACATTTGAAATGTATTAAGCATCTAGCATCAAGTGCTTAATACATCAAACACCACCTTAGTTAGGGGAATGAAATCAACAAGTTTTCCACAGGTATGGTCATCCTCAGGACAGTGTATCAACAGCAACACTCCACAATTCTCCATCATGCGATACAAAAGCATCAGTAACATGGCCCTTGTCATCATAGCTCAAGACACACAGGGACATGATCACGTATAAGTAAGAGAAACTCACAGAACTTTGGAAGGAGCATTTATCAAATACAATGGACCTTACATCAGCTTGCTTTCACAAAACACCATCTCATTTTTTATTAGATTCAATTTACTTTAGTAAATGCTTGTACCCATTAGAATTATCTTCAACTTGTGGATGATGCAATGCATGATTTTACCAAGTTGCAATTGCACTAATATCATTGCCATTTTTAGAAATGAGTCCATTGTTTGGGAAAACCAAAACGGAAGGTGAATCTAGTTTTTGGGGGGTGGGAGGAACTAATGATTACTACTACTAATATTAATTTAAAAGCCCAAATGCCGATACTAACATTTGTCTGTGGTACTTGATAAGTCTGATATTATGCAGGGTTTAGTGATTCTTTCCCTCCGTAAGACCGAATGAAAGCTGTCCATATGAATTTGCTCCAAGTAGTGTATAGATCCTTCCGGAGAGTTCTGCAAATTAACAAGAAATTAAAAGTGAACAAAAATGTATGTCATATCAACCCTTGGTCCTGCAAACCACAAGTACCCGCCCCTCGCTAGTTTAGTCGACACAAACCCAAACCACAAAAGGAGCAGGAAATATAGAAGACATCTATGAAGAAAAAGCCTTTGGAATCTTGTCTTTAGTCAAATGTCCCACATAAAAATTAACTTCTTTCATACCTAAAATAGAGCATGGTTAACTGACTTAGACAAGATGATACAAATACAAACAAAAAAGAACAAGAGATATAAGAAAAGAGAAACGCCAGGCATTAAGACCCAAGGATTCGAAGGTACCATACTCATCGTTGTACCATCAGGTCGCACAAAAAAGCTCAGACGTACGAATTCCTGAGCCAATATAAAGAATCATCAAAGCAGTAGATAACTACAGATAAATATGGCCTTTGATTACACCAGTTAATTAGCTTCGTAGTCAGTCCCATGACCAATATTCAGAGGAACATGTATAAACAGTTATAACACGCAGGAACCGTTTTCTATTTGAGTGGAACATGAAAATTCAACCGACTAGAGAACTCATGTGTCGCACATGAAATATGGGTGGGGTTCAGCAATGAAAATGCATAAGTTTGTCCAAATAGCGCACATTGTCATATCTGAAACTCGATAATTGCAACAACAAAATAGCAAAGTAAGATTATCATGTAAATCAAAGAGAAACATCAGAAAATGTGTTAATGTCTGATGCAAATGCCAGAAAAACCTAGGTCAGATAGATAAACAGAGTAGCCTAGTGAATCAGGGAAATAAATCATAAATTTAACCTAATTACAGACACTGGAGGAAGGAGGGAGGGAGGGAGGGAAAAAGAGAGAACCCTAGATTTCCTAAATCACGAACGCTTTCGTGCCCGGGAGATCCTTGGCGCGCTCTAAATCCATAGATGGAAATGGCTTTCCAGTTCCCACCCTTTTAAAAGCGGAGTTTATAGGGTAGCTTACTGTTTAAGCAGAGTAGTTGCCAAGCAAAAAAAACTCATGTAGCCGTTTGGATCTTTGACTTTTCATTGGCTCCGTCTGCGCTAGTTATACCAACAATAATTCCTTTATCATACTCCCTACGTCCCATCTTAAACTTCAAAAAAAAAATAGCCACAAGAATATTAAGATGTGAATCTTTATATTATAAAATATAGATAGTGGGGTAGAGTATTGTGAGTATAGAAAGTGGGTAGGAGAGAGAAAGTGGGGTAGGGAATAGTTAGTGGATAGTTGTTGTGTGTATGACATGTAGGTCCTACTAAATAAAAAACTATAAATAACTTTCCTTTTTGAATTTTGATGTTTATAATAGGACACCCAAAAAATAAATTTTTGAAGTTTAAGATTGGACGGAGGGCGTAAAGATGTTTATTTTGTGCCATTTAAAAAAATCTCACTTTTTATTATTGTAAATAAATTATTTCCTCATTTCCATAATTTGGGTGGCAGTTGGTCAACTTATACATAAGTTGTTTTCTAATCTATATCTATATAATATATAAAAAGAGAAATATTTCAAGCTCCCACATTAAGCCACATGGAATTATGACATGGAATTCCATGTGGCATCATCCCATTGGCTTGAGCACATCAAATCTGAATTTGAATTTGAATTTGAATCTTTATTTTTTATACTTATAAACAAAATCATATTAAATATTCTTAAAACATATTATCTGAGATATTTATCAAAATTTCAAATCTCAATAAAATCTTCCTATAATTAAGCAAAAGCGTTATTCTAATATTATCAAATTTTTAAATCTCCATAGGCAATCAGAGTTTTTTTTTCCAAATAATTCCCTTTTAATCATTATCTACCTAAATGACATTTGGGAAACTTTATATACCAAAATGACCACTTTTTGTGAAATCGGCATTGGCATTGCCGACTTTGGGATGAAGTTGGCACTACCAATGCCGACTTTAGGCTAAGCAAAATTCAACCGGATTAGGGTTAAGAAGAATTAGGGTTAACACGGGGAATATTTTGGGAGTTTGATTGTCGGCCATTGCCTGGTAAAAACGGGATTGGCATTGCCGATTTCTGGGTGAAGTCGGCACTACCAATGCCGACTTCAGGACCGGTCAAAAAATCTTCAAAAGCGCCCCCCCCCTTCCCCCTTCCCCATTCAAACCCTACCCTTCAAACCATCCCCATCTTCATCCATCTTCATTCAAACCAAGTTAATGAAAATTAGAATATGTTAATTTGTTGAGTTTATAATATACATGTTAATTTGTTGAGTTTATAATATACATGTTAATTTGCTTATGTGGATTTGTATTAATTTAACAAAAAGCTATTTATTAAAAGTTAATGAAAATTCACATTATCGACTGAATTTCGTTAGAAAGTTAAAAAAAAATACCCATTTTCTGTTAGAATATTAACTGATAATACATGTTAATTTGCTTATGTGATTTTATATTAATTTAACAATAAGCTATCTATATAATATATAAAAGCAGAAACATTTTCAAGCCTCACAGCGCGCCACATCATAAAGCCACGTCATAAAGCCACATGTTAGCATTCGATTGGTCAGCACATTTTTTGATGCTTTTAATAAATATATATATATTAAAAAAATGAAATATTCTACCTTTTTGATATTTCGGCTGAATCAACATTAGATTTGAAATTTGAATTTCAAATTTAGCATATCTTACCTTTTCAATAAAAAGAATCATAATACTAGGATTTGATTGAGCCTATTTCACTATCATCGCGTGATTTTGGAATAATGATACATTCTCAGTTGGCTTAGTTAGTATTCAAAAATCAAAATTCAAAAGTTATCTATTCCAAATTTTAAGATTTTGATTTAACTGTATCTATTTTTTAACAATAGTATTTTGGTCAAGATTTATCTAGATAACTTTACTAACTTATTCAAATTCCTTCCAAAACAAACTAACTTAATCGAATCAAATAAACTTAATTATTGTTTTGATTTTGTCCTTTATTTGGCTTTCTTGCTACAGGTCTTCTATATCTCCACTCTCATAATTCAACCGAGATCCAATGTATGTACACAGTACATGTTAGTCAAGGATGGCGACTGACTCCATGATTGCCATGGCACTGTCATCAGCTTGAAAGCTGTCTTAAGGTATGTTATTGAAACTCTGAGTTTGTAGTTCATGGCTTATGAGTTTTTTTCTATTGCAGCAATGTGAATCATGGTAGAGGGACAATTATACGTCATTTGGATTCAGCATTCCATGTGAACAATGGAGCCTACTATCAAGTTTCTGAAAGGTTATCATTCATTATTTCATGTCACTATAGAATCTAGACTATGACAATAGTCGCAACTATAGACAGGAGTTACTTTTATTTAGTTTTTCCTAATTATTTCATCTGATTTTTTTTGGAATTAAAAGTTTTGTAGGTTTATTCTTGACGCAAGCAAGAAAGCTTCCATTTTTTATTAGGCGAAAGGTACTGAATTGTGATTAACTAACGAACCTATTTTTCATGCCGGGAAAAGTATTACTCCTCCTTCTGTCTCAAAATGAATGTCTAAAAAAATGTAGTTTTGCTTTTGATCAAAAGCAATTTTTTTTTTTACATTCATTTTAAAACGGATGTAGTATTTTCTATTATTGTATTATACGTAATACCCCATCAGAAAGATATGAGCTTTGATTGTGATATATAAGCCTCCACTATACTACCATTGAGCATAGTGGACCCAGTTGTTGTAATCAGTAGGCCAGTTGTGTGGTACTTATGTATAGATTCATTAAAGAATAAGTATTTGCAAAGAAGAAAAAGACGCAGACATGGTTGAAGAACTTCATGATGGAATGAATTGTTGTTCTTAACCGTAGTGAAAGAGTTGTAGAAATTAAGATGTCAACGGATGGATCGGAGAAGCAAAGAAGATGGAAACATTTGAAGTTCCCACTATCAACTTGGGTGGAGTATTCTGGGCCTTTAAAAGGCAGGAAGAACATCGCAAATGATCAAACAATCACCATTTGCTTCATTAATTTATCATTGTGTAGTTTTCAAAAGAATAAATTTATCATTGTGTAGACAAAAGTACATATTAGTTCAATTTTTTTATTTATTTGCTAAAAATAGAGAGGGTCGTCTAGCTTTTAAAGCAACCACTCCTTCTATCCTTAATTGAATGACAGTTATCAAAAAAAAATTAATCTCATTTGTCTCTAAATAATTTTGTACCAATTTTTTTTTATTAGGCCTTTTTTACATGCAAAACTAAATGTTTAGCAAGTGGATAACAAGAATATGTATAATTGTTTGCCACTAAATTGTATTAAAGTTAACATTTTTTCTTAGTGTCCTTTTAAATGAATTTTGGACATTTTTTGTTATGCAAATCCATTTATTATTATGATTTATAGGACAAACTGCGTAGCCTAAAACACATTTGAATACATGATATAAAATTTCCAGTCTCATGTCATGAAATGGGACATAATATAAAATTTTCAATCTCAATCAAAGCAACAAAACACCTATAAAATACTATTTTTTTAGGGGGTTGATGTAATGACCCGAGCACAGAAACCCGACCCGTTACATAAGCACCATGCAACTGGCCCACTGAGCACATAACTAGGTTCACTTGGCTTACGACAAGCATACCCAAAAGTCCATGGATGTTATTGATGCTCAATGGTAGTATGGTGGAGGCTATTATCTATATAATATATAAAAGCAGGAACATTTCCAGGCCTCACAGTGCGCCACGTCATAAAGCCACGTGGTGCTATTCGATTGGTCAGCACATTTTTTATTAGTAATTTTAGATTCAATTTGATTCTTTACAGCAAAATCTATTAATAAAATGGTTGCATTATTAGAGAGTATAAAGTGTTTTCCTTATTTACCCGATATATTGTTTATATAAACCAACTATTCATAAAAAACAATTTGGATTTCAAAAGGAACTTCCAAAATGAAGTAACAATTATAAATAAAACAGAAGTTTATTTCTCTATTCATATTTTTCATTGATTTTAATTAATAACTAACACTGCATTTTCGAAATTTATTAATAAAAAATAGGTTATTAAGGAAATGATTGTAGTATAATTTAAAATTAAGGAAAGAAATATTTTTGAATAACAATTCTTATTAATCTCTAATTGATTTTAATTAATAAAAACAGTCCACCTAAAGAAAGGATTGTAGTATAAAAAAAACTAAGGAATGATTGTAGTATAATTTAAAATTTAAATTATAATTCAAAGACATATACATTTTATTTAAGGGAATTATTTAACTACTAATTCTTACCTAAATTTAAGCGCACACACGAATTTCAAACTATTTGACTCTAGAATAATATCTCATTAGACTTTTAAATTGATATATTTACTCTAGATGTACAGATTAATCTATAAATAACATATTAATCTTCAAGCCCAAATTATCCGGCTAGAATATTTACTTTTCCATTGATAATATAGATAATCTTAATTCAAATTTTAAATAATCAAATATCAGCATCCAATTAGTTAACAATATTTTACCCTTATATAGTGTCCCATCCGTCCCCTTTTTCCCCATAATGTGCACTCTCTCAATTTAAGGTCAACCTCTTTTTCAGTAATTAAACTCCCTTTATTCTCTTTAAAAAAAAAAATACTATCAATAGTATCATATATAATAAAATTTGAATTTCATGCAATATTTTTTTAGTTATTACTTGAATTTCTAATATATTGGCCACAATGTTAGATTATTTTTTTTAATTTTTTTAAGAGGGGCCGAAGTTTGAAGAAGGAATACATGACTCAAAAAAATTTCTCATCTACAGTAATATCTCTCTCTAAGCCTTTTGGGAGATTTTAAATAAATGGTTAATGAGAATAACCCTAATATAAAATACGCAGAATGACCATATATGAGGTGGGTTTATAATGCTCAAATTTTAAGATTATAAAACTCCACTTTTATAATTAAATTTTAATTTTACTCTAAGTTTTTTTTTTTAAGCAAAATTTGGTGAGACTGATAGATGAGCTAGGTGAAGATTTGAAGCATATGAATAGTTTACTAAAAAGCTTGGATAAGAATACATTTGAAGAGCCTTACTCTCAGTAGACAATAGAAACAACTAGGCTAGAAAAATATTGTTATGCAAATCCATTTATTATTATGATTTATAGGACAAACTGCGTAGCCTAAAACACATTTGAATATATGATATAAAATTTCCAGTCTCATGTCATGAAATGGGACATAATATAAAATTTTCAATCTCAATCAAAGCAACAAAACACCTATAAAATACTATTTTTTTAGGGGGTTGATGTAATGACCCGAGCACAGAAACCCGACCCGTTACATAAGCACCATGCAACTGGCCCACTGAGCACATAACTAGGTTCACTTGGCTTATGACAAGCATACCCAAAAGTCCATGGATGTTATTGATGCTCAATGGTAGTATGGTGGAGGCTATTATCACAATCAAAGCCTTATCTTTCCGATTAGGGATTTCACAATCTCCCCCACTCAAATCCTTGCCGTCCTTGGCAAGGCCCAAACAATACCCTGATCGTCCCTCCGGGCGAGCTCGCAAGACTTATAGCTGGGGGTCCGCTCTGATACCATTTGTAATGACTCGAGCCCGCGAACCTGATCCGCTACATAAGCACCACGCAACTGGCCCACTGAGCACAACAACTGGGTCCACTTGGCTTATCACAGGCCCACCCAAAAGTCTATGGATGGTATTGGTGCTCAATGGTAGTATAGTGGAGGTTTATATATCACAATCAAAGCTCATATCTTTCCGATGTGGGATGGGGGATTTCACTGTTGAAGAAGGAATATATGACTCAAAATATTTTCTCATTAATAGCCCCCTGAGTCTTTTAGGGGGATTTGAAAAATGTTTGATAGAAATAATTCTTACGCAAGAATGATTATAGGAGGTGGGTTTATAATGCTCATACTTCAAGATTATAAAAGCTAATTTTATAATTGAATTTTGGTTTTACTCTATTTTTTATTATTTTAAGCAAACGTTGTGAGACTGATAGATGAGCTAGACGAGTATTTGAAACCTAAGAATAATTTATTGAATAGCGTGAATAAGAATAAGGTTGAAGAATCTTACTCTCGATATATTGTTGAAACACCATAGCTAGAAAAATAATTTTATGCAACTTCATTTCCAGACTATCTTTCTGATTTATGAGACAAGATTCGTAGCTTAAAGCATAGTTGAACATAAAGACTAATGGTTTACTCGCATTAATGACAGGTTTTTTCTGATTTTACATTTGAATTTCTATTTTTGATTTTCAATTGTATAAGATAAGCACAAACGTGTTGTCTTAAGACCGTGACAGTTATACGAGTTAGTTGAGGAAAGAATCTAAGCAACCATGGTGGTGGAGATAAAACTACAAGTTTTTAATTCAATTTATATATTTTATATTCCCTAATAAGAACATACTATTTTAGAAAATGAGACTTACCAGTGAGACACTCAAAAGAAAATAAGTGCAATGTGTTTTGAGACAGAAAGAGTACAGTATGCCTAATTATTATATTTCATGCAAAGAATTAACTTTTTGTTTTACTTTTTGTTTAAAGTTCAAAAAGATTGGCCGGTTGCTATAATTAAATTCATTTTTTGGGCGAAGGTTGAGTAAGAAATACATGATTCAGAATAATTTTTCATCTACAGCAATCTCTCGCAAAACACTTTAGCTATATTTTATTAGTATATACAAACCACTTTTCTCGGTCCTCATCCGAGCTAATTACCCCTCCATTTTCTCATATTTATTTTTAGTATGTTCCACTTTAAAGTTCCTACTTTGCTCTATATATAGTGCCCAAAGGAGGTCCGATGAGTTCAATATGTTGCTTAATCCTGACAAGTATATTAATATGTTAAGATTTCGTAAGACCAATTTTTGAATTCAAGTTTGTTTTGTTTTTTTCTTTCCTAGATTTTTTACTTTTGGGATTTTTTTTAGACTAATAGATGAGTTAGACAAGGATATAAAATATAGGTGAAATAATTGATGAGCGTGCATCTCAGAATAGGCTTGGAGAGCCTTCCTCTGGATAATAAGTTGAAACACCTAAGGCTAGAAGAATTTGTTTACACAAATCAATTTCCAGATTAATTTTGTGAATTTTGAGACAAACTTCTTAACCTAAAACATAGTTGAAGATCAAGTCAAATGGTTTTCTCACAATGATTGATAGGTTTTTTATGATTTCACATTAGGATGACTATATTAGATTTTTGGTTGTACAAGTTATTAATTAATTACCTATATTTTTAAATATTTATTCTAAATTATTTTATGTTATTAGTAAGTTTTGCTATACTAATCAAGAAATAGAAACTAGATAAGTAGGCAAGAAGGAGAGATTAACATCGTATTTCAGACATTTATTTCTACGGTTTTCATATTAGCGGGATGTATTGGTTTAATACTCCTAACAATCTTTGGTGTTTTTTTCCCCGATTGACATTATTGTGGTTAGAGAGGGGGGATGGTCCAATATTTTATTTGGTAGTCGTTGGTTTTATTTGGTACTTTGTGATTTCATTTAGTACTTTGTTATTTTCTATTACTTTCTATTATTTGGTAGTCATTGGTTTTATTTGGTTCATGGATCCCCTTTATATATTTTATCCGCTGAAAATGTGAACTTCTAGATAAGCCTTTGAGTCTGAAAATGCCAAATGAAGCTGTATCAATATTTCTATCTTAATGATTTATATGTTCATTTAAGTGAACTAATAAGGTCCTATGTGTTGCTCACATAGCATCCCTTAAATACTCACTCCGTCTCATGATAATCTACAAAATTAAAAGTAAAAAAAATCAATTTTAATGTAGAGTTGTCCAACATATTTGCCACTTATTATACACCTGATTACCAGGTTTATGCTCTTTAAATGCTGAACTATAGTTTTAAGACTCTCTCTCTCTCTCTCTCTTTCTCTCTCTCTCTCTCTCTCTCTCTCTCTCTCACACACACACACACATTATAAAAATGTCTTGCATCAATTTTTCTTAATTAATTAGCATTATTATTCCCGTCGAATTTCGACGGGTTACTCACTAGTATTTTATAATGGCAAAACTGCACCAAAAATCACTCAACTATGACCACTTTGGGTATTTGGTCACTAAACTAATTTCCTTTTGAAACAACACATTCAACTTATTTATTTTTGCATTCATAGTCACTATCACTAACCCCGTTATTTTTTTGGCGTTAAATAGTCATGTGCCAATGCACATGACTTTTTTTTTAGGGTATTTTAGGTAGTTCACTTTAAGCTAGAATATAAAGGTTAAACTTGTTTCAAATAAGTCCCTGATCAATTGTTTTTCACCACTTTAGCTATTGATGTTAAGGAAACTAAACAAATGCACCCACATTTGTTAAGTAGACTAACTCCCTCTCTTCATCTTCCCAATCACCGGTCAATCTCTGGCACCCACACACCACCGGCTACCACCGCCACTAGTCCGCGGTAAGCACCACCACAAACCCACCACTACCATCAACACCACCATAATTCCACCCCCAATCACCAGCCATAATCATCAACACCACTTAGCAACACATAAAATCAAAATAAAATCCAGATTCAAACCAAATCAATTGAAACCAAGATCTTGAATCCGTAGGTTCTAACCCAGATCCACAAATTCAAGAATTGAAATTACAAATTTGAAAAATGAACTAGGAGTTGAAACCATAAATTCAAATATAGAAAACCTGCAATCCAGCCCCAACTTCTGCTTGATTAAAGCCCTCAAGCCCTCTCTCCAAAACCCTCATGCCCTATGTCCACAATTTCTGTCCAGCTTCATTCACCCATTTCAGCTCCTCATCAATTATGGAAATGCCGGAAAGGTCGTTCTCATTGCACAGACTCAAGACCTCGAAGTGAAATTGAGCGGCCTTAGAGAGATCGAGCGAACCGGAATCAGCGGCAGCCATGACATCCCAAAGCTTCTTCGAGAGACGAAGCACACGAATTTTGAACTGGAGGAGCTCAGCGGTGGAATTGAGGTTAGATAGCTGGACAGTCTTGGACCGGATCTGGCGATTGGGATCGGCGATCTCGGAGCGGATACGAGCTCACCAACTCTTTACCCGGCCGTCGTCTGTCGCTCCCCCTCCCTCTCTCGTCTTCTTCTCAGATCTGGTGGTGGTTGTATGCATATTGGGTTTTTTCATTTTAAACCCTAAACTTTGTTTTTTCACTCATTAAGCCGGATAATTTGTTTCCCATTCTTTTGACCAAACTACCTGAACTACCCTTTAAAATATTGTCACATGCATGGCACATGACTATTTAACGCCAAAAAACTAACGGGGTTAGTGATAGTGACTATGGATGCAAAAATAAATAAGTTGGATGAGTTGTTTCAAAAGGAAATTAGTTTAGTGACCAAATACCCAAAGTGATCATAGTTGAGTGATTTTTTTATGCAGTTTTGCCTTTTATAATTGAAGATTATATTTGTTTGTTAAAAAAATGCAAATTATATATATTTATTTAATTTATAGTACACAATAATTAATGAACTAAAAAGATAAAATATAGTATACGTTCTCGTTACTGGATTGAATTCAAGATGACAAAAATCTTAGAAAAAGTGTGTCTTTCTTAACATTTGGAAAAAAAAAAATTGTAAGTTAAATGCATGCAGTAATATTATTATAAATAATCATTCATGTGTTCAGTGGCGGATCTAGAAATTTTCTCCAGCGGGTTCACAAATTTACAATAATTTTTTAAAATTATAATTGTCTCCTACAATTATGTGTTTACAATTCAAATTTCTAATTATAATACGCAATTAAGATACAATACTTTTATTAATTATTTGTATCAAATTATAATTATCTAATATTTCAATAAATAAAAATATGGAGGAGTATGAAAAAGAAAGAAAAATCAAAATATAACCATGTTGTATATTTTTCCATTAATCATGACAAAGAATATCAGCCAAACATGCTTAATTTTGTCTCTCTTTTTTTTTTAGCTTTTTTAATGATGTCCACGCCATAAAGAGGTTTATATTTTTTTTTAAATCATGTTTAATTTATTATTAACTTATAAATTTTTATTTATTTATTTTTATTATTTTTTTGAGATAAACTTATAAATTAAATTAATTAGCTAACATTGATAAAAAGTAGGAAATGGACTTACACGCTCAAATTGAAGAGGAGTATGGGTTTATTAATAGGACCAAATTGAACGGGGTTAAAAGCATTTAAAAGTGAGTGGAAAATAGAAAACATGCTAGGTTTCGAACCCAGCACCTCTAAGGCAAAAACTCAGTGCACTAACAACCAGCACAACACACATAATATGTACTTATGGGGGTGCATTTATATTATAAAACATAAAAATACAATTTTTTTTCTTTTTAATCACGAAAATTCTGTGGGTGCACTTGCACCCCCACCATATACTGTAGATCCGCCCCTACATATGTTAATTTAAATGTTAACAAAGGACTTCTTCTTCTTTTCCACTTTAGTTTTCAATATTGAGAATAGATTTTTATAAGTGCTGAAAATCTTTTTTAAAACTGAAGTCGCTATATCGATACTCGCGACATCGCTATTACCGATAGCATCTTTAAGCCAGCACAATCTATCTATCTTCTATCTATCTATCTATTCTATTATCTATTACTATATACTAAAACAAAAACCGTTGACATCAGCAATGCCACGTGTCAGTACCACATAAAAAAATCCCTCTAAAACCAAATGCTGACATCATCATTCATTATTTAAGCTAATTAATTAATTTAAACATAACTAGTTTAAATATTCTTATTTATATATGTGCATTAATTGCAACCATCCTACAATTACTTCTCCAATTTATTTCTTTTACCTATTTAATTCAACCAATATACATACCTCAATAGAATTAAATTGTACATAGTATAATTAAGCAGTTTTAAATATATGCCTACTTTCGTTAATACTAATTATTGTTTTTTACAATTACTCTATTTTTAATTAATATATTTTAATTATTCAACTTAAACAATATATATCTCAAATAAAATTATATCCTAAAGATGAGAGTTGTGTCAATTCACTATGTAACGTTTCAAATTACTTCATCAGATGTACGACCATTAAAATTAAATAATACTATAAATTATTGTTTTTTACAATTACTCTATTTTTAATTAATATCTTTTAATTATTCAACTTAAACAAAAACCGTTGACATCAGCAATGCCACGTGTCAGCACCACATAAAAAAATCCCTCTAAAACCAAATGATGACATCATCATTCATTAATTAAGCTAATTAATTAATTTAAACATAATTAGTTTAAATATTCTTATTTATATATGTGCATTAATTGCAGTCATCCTACAATTACTTCTCCAATTTATTTCTTTTACCTATTTAATTCAACCAATATACATACCTCAATAGAATTAAATTGTACATACTATAATTAAGCAGTTTTAAATATATGCGTACTTTTGTTAATACTAATTATTGTTTTTTACAATTACTCTATTTTTAATTAATATATTTTAATTATTGAACTTAAACAATTTATATCTCAAATAAAATTATATCCTAAAGATGAGATTTGTGTCAATTCACTATGTAATGTTTCAAATTACTTCATCAGATGTACGGCCATTAAAATTAAATAATACTATAAATTATTGTTTTTTACAATTACTTTATTTTTAATTAATATCTTTTAATTATTCAACTTAAACAATTTATATCTCAAATAAAATTATATCCTAAAGATGAGAGTTGTGTCAATTCACTATGTAACGTTTCAAATTAGTTCATCAGATGTACCACCATTAAAATTAAATAATATAAATTAGATAACTTGCAGTAGTAAGTTGTTTTTCATTTTCAATATTCAAGAACACTATTTCTTAATTAAAATATGCTTTGAAAAATGTTACTTCCTCTACTTCAGTTTAAAGTTCACATATTCTATTTCATTTGTCATTTTCAAACAAAAACACTAAAACTATCAATTTGAATTTTCTTTTGGCATGATAAAATTTTCTTTTTGTTGTTATTTCTATGGTGAGATTTTATAATATTTTTTAAATATGATGTTTTTTTAAATATTCTCTCATTACTTAAATAAATGTGCATTTTTATTAAACAATCCATAGTAATTGTCCATTTTTGTGAGAAGATAATATATAATCGCTTTTCAACAATAAGTTCTAATTCATATTTAAACTAATGATGCAGTATGATGATAATATAAAAATATTTTATGTATTTATGCTATTAAATTTGTTTGAATATTAAAACTAATAAATTTGAAAAAACTGTGCATCGCACGAGAATTAACTAGTTATAGTATAGGAGAAAATCCATCTTTATTGGCATGCCAATTGTTTCCTGAAAATTTTAAGTTTACTCATTTTACCTATGGATGGCAACGGGGCGGGTTCCGTCAAAACCGAACCCGGCCCTAACCTTAAGGAGGGTAACCTGAACCTGACCCGACACTCAGAGAGTGGAACTCGAACCCGACCCGACCCGAAGTGCATAAATATCTATTTTTTAAATTTTATGTTTGCTTGGGCACAATCTATGTTTAAGCCTAAATTTGAACCAGTTGTTTAAATCAGTCTTAAATCATCAAACCTCACTCACAAACAATTATAAAAATAAATTGCAAAACACTTATATATAATATGAACCCGACCTGTAACGACCCGAGCCCGCAAGCCCCATCCGCTACATAAGCACCACCCAACTGGCCCACTGAGCACAAACAACTTTGGTCCACTTGGCTTACCGCAAGCCCCATCCGCTACATAAGCACCACCCAACTGGCCCACTGAGCACAAACAACTTTGGTCCACTTGGCTTACCACAGGCCCACCCAAAAGTCCATGGATGTTATTGGTGTGCTCAATAGTAGCTTTGTGGGCTTATTATAAGTATCACACTAAACTCCCACACCTAGCCGATGTGTGATGGGGTATTATACGACCCTAACCCGCTCGGGCTATGACAATTACAACCTGAACCCTACTTTTTAGGGGCGGATCGTCTTCGGGTTCGAGTGAATTGTCATCCCTAAGTTTTACCTTGTATCTATCAATATATAATAACAGGATGGTGGTGGATGGCATAAGTTGTAATTGTTTCAAAGAATGGGTCTATAACGCGTGTGTCAGCTATTCTCTTACTATTTGTTGTGTGGGTGACAGCTGTCATTGTGTGTAAAAGGCGGTGCAACGTCAATTTTGAATTCAAATTTACACGGGTGGAGAAGAGTGTAGAAACTTTTTCAAATGTAATATTTTTAGAGTTGTAAGTTGTAATATATTGATATTATGAAAATAAAGATTGTGAAAATTCGGGTCGTTGCATACCAAGTTGCGCAACTCCCATTCCCTATCTTCCCCAAAATCTCGAAGGCTAAAGAACAGTTCAAGGGTCATGCCGAAGTCTCCGTTGACCGAACGTCCGAAGAAGATTATGGCAACGCTGAGCAACAAGGCGATCAAGTTGTGAACGGTTAAAGTATCTTTGAGCACAGTAGGAGAGCTTTCCGGCCGATTTCTCATAGCAATTGGATAGTTCATCGGCTTCGTCGGATTAACGCAGTGATTCGTGCAGGCGACTGCAACCCTGGGAGTATAAGAGCCATTGTCACTGACGACAACAAAATGAGTAGGAGACGACGGCGCCCGAAGCAAACGACGTCGTAGGCGATATTTTTTAGGCAATGGAAGGGAGGCTCTGATTTTAAGATGAGTGCAAGAGAGGTTTGTGGGGAGAGGAAAAGGGAGAACAGAGTGAATGTCGGTGGGGATGGGTTGGGGTTGGGCCGTCGGGAGGTGGAGGACGGTTGTAGGGAAGTAGATTGGGGAGGGAAGAAGACGACCTAGCAAGGTTTTTTTTTTTTGTTTTTTTTTTTGTAAATGATTTTTTTAAAACTTTCAACCTTATAGTTAAAAATAGTGATAGAAATGGCATGTTACTTTTTTATTTTACACTTAGAGCTTTGGCAATTTGTTTTGAGTCGGAGGGTACTTTAACGGGCAAATTGCATTTTAGTTACCTGCGTTTGTCGTTAAGTTTCAATTAGTTACCCAGTTTGTGTTTCGGTCAATTTAGTTATTGGATTTGTCTTTTTGTTACAATTAGGTGTAAGATTGGTTAGTTCGTCAAAAACCTAACGTAAATGGATGAAAAAACCAACGAACTTCTTTTAGAATTGCATTGATCATCCCTACAGTTTAAATGATCACCCCATAAACCCCTAGCCTCCCCTCCCCTCCCTTATTTACGCTCACTCTCATTATCTCTCACACATAAACCACTTTCTCTCTCTATCTCTAACATCTCTCCAGCCCATCGCCTCCCCCCTCCTCCGGTCGGCGAATTTTCCAGTTCCCGGCGAACTCTCTTCCCCCGCTCCGACCTCCTTTCTCCGGCGAACTCTCTCTCCAATCCAACTCCAACCGTTTTCACCTTTATCCCGTGCCCCATCTTCTCTGTCGCCGGCTCCCTGTCTTCTCCGACGAAGCTCCATCGCCGGCGAAGCTCCTTCCGCCCAGATCTGCTCGAAAACCTCATCCAGAGTGCTCAGATCCGTCTCTCTCTAGTTCCTACTCCAATGAAGTCTTCGCCGGAGAGCTTCTTCTCCGGCGACCCCTCCCTTTTTCTCCGGCGCAGGTCCGACTCTTTTTGCAGAACGGTTAAGCCGAGCCGACCTCGTGCGTTGCATCGGCGAGATTTGTGCCGTCCGTCGAGGTCTGGGATAGGCGACGGTGCCGGTGGGCAAAGTACGATACTTTTCTAGTCTGTAAGCAACATTTGGCGATCCCTTTGCCGGAACTTGAAGCTTTCAGCGTTTGGCTTCTGGATGATCATTTTTGTTATTGGAGACAAAGAAAGGAATATGGGTTGGGATTGGTTGATGAAATGAAACTGAAGATTTGTGTTTCGTTTTAATTGATGAATTCTAGGGTTTGATTCTCTGTCTGGTTGTTTGGGTTTGGATTTAGGTGCCTCATTAACATTGTTATTGTTGATTAGAAAGAAGATAGCTCTTAACATTCGTTTGTTTGGGGGTGTAATGGAATAATTTAAACTTTAGGGTTGATCATTGCAATTTTGAAAGAACTTTGTTATATTTTTCGTCCATTTCCATTAGTTTTCTAATGGGCTAACCAATTTTACACCTAATTGTAACAAAAAGACAAATTCAATAACTAAATTGACCAAAACACAAACTGGGTAACTAATTGAAACTTGACGACAAACTCAGGTAACTAAAATGCAATTTGCCCGTACTTTAACACCATAAGTTTTTAGACATGCTTTGGCTAAGTTGTTGACTTGGTCATAATTTAAATTACTTTTCTTTTTTCTGTTTAAGATAAAATTACGAATGAGTTTAAAAATAAAAGGAGATAAAATAGAGGTAGGACCCTACAAATTATTAGCATGGAATGGGAATAGGATGGGGTGAGGTCGAATGTTTTTTGTTTGTTTGTTTGTTTTTTTTTTTTGAAAAAAAAAGGCAAATATTTTCTAAAAAATGTCTAAAAGTTTCTAAAATACACTAAAAAAACACACATGTGGTGATTTTTTTTTCCAAATAAGCAAACAAACTTTTAAGTTTGTTGATGTTTTCTCTCAACAATGCTCTTAAAACTACTTATGTATTTTATGTATATTTGAAATTTATGAATGAAAATAAATATTTTACCATAATGACAAATCAATGAATTATATTGTAGTTTTATTTGGTGGCGTATTTGTATGAAATTATATCGTATTTAAAAAATTAATTCGGATAAAATTGGTTCACAAGAGTGAGATCTCAGAGAGTTAAAATTATGAAATAAATTTGCACTCCTTTTATGATACTACCTCATCCTATATGATTTAATTTATAGTTAGACATAAAGACAAAAATAAATGTTGATTAGATAAATGATGAATGAAATGAGTAGTGAGAAATAAAGAGAGTAATGGGAAAATATGTTGTGTATTTTGTTGAGGGTATAAATGGAAATAATATTATTTATGTTCTGCATTTTGGGGAAAAAACTTTGTGTCGATTTTATTGTGTGACATATCAAAAATAAAAGTATAAAAGAGGTTTGTAATATTCTTTCTCATTTGAAAGTTCAAAAACTAAATGTGTTTCCAAAATTAAAGAATTGAGTTGTTTATTATTATAAGAAGTGGAAAGTAGGAAAAAATATGAGAAGAAAATAATGAGAAGAATTTTTTGGGCCAATCAAAAATATCAAAATATTTTTTTATATAATTTATAAATTTATTTAAATCAAGTTATGTCTTATGCATCGCACGGGAGTAACACTACTGCTTATTAATGTTAGTACTGCAAGTAGACTGGTCTTCTTGAAATGTTCTTTTCCAAAATTTTGCAACATTAGCCCCCATAAAGGAATAAATGAATGTGAATCTAACGATGTACTCCCTCCGTTTCATGTTATTTGAGACAAAAAATATTGACACATGAATTAAAGAAAAGTAGGAGAGAGAAATAGTGGAAGGAGGTGTTTGCGAGTATTAAATATTAAATAGGAGAGAGAATGAGTGGGATGAATAATAAGTTGATTGGTGTGAGTGTAAAAGTAAAGTAAAATAAATAAATTAGTAGGATGAATAGTACTCCCTCCGTCTCAAAATAGATGTCGTTTTGGAGTGTTTCACATATATTAAGAATGCCATTAATTCATGTGAAGAAGTCCCAAATACCCCTAAAGTAATTCAACTACCTAGGTAATTAAATGGTTAGGTAGGAGATAGTTCACTATCATTATTAAGGGTATAATTGGTATAGAACAATAAAAAAAACTTTAAAAATAGTGAAACGACAAGTATTTTGAGACAAAATTTAACTCCCAAAACGACATCTAATTTGAGACGGAGGGAGTAAAGATTATTTACCATTTTGGGCAGTCTCAAGTCACAGATAACGAACGAAAAAAGAAATAAGTCTCACGTGACATGAAACGGAAGAATAGTGTAGAACTTTCCTTTTAGCCATTAAATAGCCGAATCGTGTTAGCCTTGAAGCCGCTATTGGCAATAACATCTTTAAAGTCGGAGTAAACTACCAAATTGACATGCGTACTATTCCAAAATTTCACTTTGACCTGCGTACAATCGAAACAACAAAAGTAACATGCGTACTATTGATAAATTAACAAAAATAACCAAGATCGTTATGATTGTTAATTAATGTTAACTGACGTTAGTAATTTAACATATATTACTTTCAAAATTTCCAAATTGCCCCCATAACCTAACAAAATTGTAACTCACTTAATTAAGTGCTAAAATGACCTATTTATCCTTATTAATATTTACATTAATCTTAACAGAAATAATATTATCTCTTTCAAAAAAAAAAAAAAAACAAATTAATATTAACTTAAAATATCCTTGTAAAGAGAACAGTAGTTGTTCCTCATTTTAACCCACCACTGCTCACCACCACTCACTACCGCTCCCACCACCGCCACTACATTACCATCATAGGAAGCAATTTCAATCCAGAAAATCAAACATCCATACCACCACCATCAAAATTGAAAAAAAAAAAAAAAAAAATCTGGGTTTAGGCAAAATTAGAGCTCCAAAGTCAAAATCAATCTCCTTCAAATCAAAACATGAACTTTGAATCCAAAGACGATGCAAATTTAGAATTAAAACCGAAATCAAGGTTTAAATCTTGGTTTTCAAAGTCCAAACAAAATCAAACAAAATCTGGGTTTCAAAACTAAACATTTCGAACACAAATCTGAGATTCAAACTTAGATTGAATCTCAGATCTGTGTTCAAAATGTTTAGTTTTGAAACCCATATTTTGTTTGATTTTGTTTGGACTTTGAAAACCAAGATTTAAATCTTGATTTCAATTTTGATTCGGAACGGGCTTGAAAACACAACTTCGATCACTTTTCATATCTGATTGAAAGCGGGTTTGAAAACCCTTTTCATATCTGATTGAAAACGGGTTTGAAAGCCCAAATCCGGTCCCTTACGGTGCCACCTCTGTCAACTCACGCACCCGGATCGAGGAAGAACTCAAACAGGTTTTCAATAAATTCGACGTCAACGGCAACAGCAAGATCCTCATCGGAGCTCGGATCAATCATGGGCAGCCTCGGCCACCCACAAATGAGAGAAGAACCGGAGAAAATAATCGAGGAGGTTGATTCCGACTGCGATTCATAAATCTGACGTTGTGCTAAAATGAAAAATGTCATTGCTGGTGCTTTGTTTGGTTTTCTGGTGGGGTAGGACGGGGAGAAGGGTAGAAGAAGACTTTTTTATTTCTTTTTTCTTTTGCAATTTTAATGGGTTTTCATTGTAGATTAAGGGTGATTTGGTCATTTTAACACTTAATTTGGCGAGTTATGATTTTGCTAAGTTATGGGCAATTTGAAATTTCGAAAGTAATATTTGTTAAATTACTAACGTCAGTTAACATTAATTAACACTCATAACGATTTTGGTTATTTTTGTTAATTTCAATAGTACACATGTTACTTTTGTTGTTTCGATTGTACGCAGGTCAAAGTGAAATTTTTGAATAGTACGCAGGTCAATTTGGTAGTTTACTCTTTAAAGTCGTCATTACTTGTATGAAGAAGAAAAAATCTTACAAGGGTCACATCCGATTTGCCAGTTTTCAAAATTTATTGTTCATATCATGATAATATCACATTAAAACTATTTATTAATTTAAAAAAACAAGATTATATGAGTTGTTTTTAAGAAAAATCTTTTTTTCCTTAGCGCTTTAAAAAGTATGTTTTGATAAAAATTATATCACGAACATTTGGGACCCCCGAACCGCTCCATTCAGGTTAGCTACACCCCTCCACCCAACGGCTCTGATCAAGGCCACATAAGCGAGTGGTTTAGGTGTGCGGCTAAGATAATTTTAATTTTTTGTGGGTCCCACCGAGCTCAAACACATCTCATCCGTTGGGCGGAGCTAAAATGAGGTGGCTCTTATCGAAACCATTGGGTGGAGCTTACTGCTCAGTGCAGCGGTTCGAAATCCGAACATTTGGTATAGAACAACACACATTACAAATGTATGTTTTTTTTTTTTTTTTTTTTTTTTTACGCATTACAAATGTATGTTAACTAGTAGAAAATTGATAAAAAGACACCATATAAGACTAAAATAAATAGTAAAAAAATGTAAGAGCGACTTTAACAGAGCTCCATTACTTCATAGTTGTTTGACGCAAAGATGATGGTCCCTAAAAAAAAAAAAAAAAAAAAAAAAAAAAAAGGTAGTTTGTCTCATGTAAAACGCGTTTTTTCTATTGGTTAGAAAAAACGTGTTTTTAAAAACCTTCTGTCTATCACTTTTAAAGGTTTTGGCTATCAATCTCATATCCACAAGACGTTATATTGATATCCAGAAGGCTTTATAATGATATCCAGGACCCTTCTGGCTATCAATTTCAAAGGTTCTGGATATGAATCTCATATCCACAAGACGTTATATTGATATCCAGAAGGCTTTATAATGATATCCAGGACCCTTCTGGCTATCAATTTCAAAGGTTCTGGCTATCAATCACATATCCAGAAGACTTTATATTAATAACAAGAACCCTTCTGGATATCGCTTTCAAAGGTTCTGGCTATCAATCTCATATCCAGAAGGCTTTATATTGATATCCAGAACCGTTGAAAAATTCCGATTATTTACAAAAATGACCCTTCTGGCTATCACTTTCAAAGGTTCTGGCTATCAATATCATACCCAGAAGGTTTTATAATTATATCCATAACCATTGAGAAGTTATGATTATTTATAAAATGTCACCTTTTTTTTAAACACGTTTTTCCTACCCAGAAGGTTTTATAATTATATCCATAACTATTGAAAAGTTATGATTATTTATAAAATGTCACCTTTTTTTTAAACACGTTTTTCCTAAGCGTTTAAAAAAACGCGTTTTTTCTAAGATTTTGCGCTAAAAAGAACTTCAAAACTCGCGTGAAATGGGTCGACGGGGAGTACATTTATTAAATTTTCGTTCACGACATTTTTTTTAACAATTTCAATTGAATCAGATGTGACCCACTCGTTAACTTACTATTTCATACTTTAGTTTCTCACTAATATCCTCACTTTTTATACTGCTACCTTTGTTCGTAAATGAGTGTTCAAATTTTATTTTAAGAGATATTTGAAAATCTTAATTTTTTTTGTACAATTTGGGGCAAAGATTTATATATAATTTTGTAATCTCCTTTCCAAACAATTAGTTTTGCACGTATAAAGAGACCGATGAAAAAAGATTCAAAAAAAATATTTAGGGACAAAGTTATGTTAAAAAAAACACTCATTTTGAGACAAATATTTTTTGAAAATAGACACTCATTTAAAAACAGGAGGAGTAATAAGTAATAACACTTACTCCACAAACATTTTTTCTCAATTGTAGTTCCCGAGCCACAATACGCAGGCTCCACTCTGAAATATTCGTACTCAGTAATCCCTTTTTCAATCTCAATGTTTATGAATATATATACTCTTTTCTTAATTTTTGCGTCTGTTTAAAATAATGTCAATTGTTATGAAACGAGTAGTTTTAACGGACGGTGTAAATATTCTTGGAGTGAATGTGAGAAAAATAATAATGCTTTTATATTGCCATTTTCCAACTTTTTTTTCTCTTTACCACGTTTATAAAACTAATATAATAACTATTGTGGTTAACTAATACCATTAATAGTAATAGTTAATCTATATATTAACTACTATCGCTAATTAATCCTATTAATAGTAACAGTTAACGTATATAATAACTATGATAATTAACTAATATAACTAATAGTAATAGTTAATCTATATAATAACTATTATTATTAACTAATATTATTAGTTAATAATAAAAATATCAAAAGACACTTATTAATTAGTAAGGTGATGAGTTGGCATCACCAAAAGCAAGATTTAGCCAATACTTTTCCATGTGGCGACTCCGCAGTCCTCCGCCTCGACTTTTAATATACTCCCTACGTCCTAGTTTACTTGAGACTTATTTTTATTTTCGTTCGTCACATCTCACTTGATACTTCCCAAAATAGCCATATTTTTATAATTTTATATTCACTTTACCCCACACTCATTCTCACTCTTCATTTTTCACTACTCAATTTATTCAACTAACACTATTATTTACCCCACTCATTCTCTTTCTTCATTTTCTATCTCATATTTTTTTGTTTTACTTATTTTTTTAAATTATTGTGCCAACTTGTTAGGTGTCAAGTGAGATGGAACGGGGGAGTATATAGATTTCCAAGGGATAGTGTTTCTACCGTTTGTTTCACCGGAAGAGACCGGGGGCTGCCCGTGGTGACCAAATACTGTATAATAATATTAGTAATAAATAAAAGAGATAAAAGCGAATAGGGTGTGGGGACAGCTAATGTTTGAGGAGATGCAATAATGGAGAAAAGAAAAGAAACGTGTTAATGAGAGAGAGAGAGAGAGAGAGAGTCAGACAAGGGATTCGTCACCACCACTAACAAATTCAAACTTTGCAAATGAAAATCAACCATACAATTTCAAAGTCAAATCAAAACGATAGCCCCAATCTCTAACGATAAGGCTATTATCCTATCCTTCCTCCTCACCCCCAAATAAATTGACTAATTTTTCCTCTCTTTTTCTTTTCTTTTCCTTTCTTCCGTCACCACTCAGTTCACCCAATTTCGTGCACCCCCTTAGCCGTCTCAAATTGACTCAGGCTGATTATGTCCGAAACCTTCTACCCAGTAACTTCCTTTAAAAAATTTAAAAAATGATACAAAAAACTAGATTAATTTTTCTTCTTAACATTTTTCATTAATCTCAAAATTAACTCATATCGTGTGTTCATTTCAAGAAAAATTAAAAATGTTAAAAAATAGAATTTTACTAATGCAAAATTTAAATAATTTGGGGGTTTAGTGCAATTTGTTGAAACTTGCCCCATTTGACATAAAAGTAATAGTGTCCTATATTTTTTTTGTCCCCATTGATGACAATACAACTAATTTTTTTTTATTGTGAATATTTGCTAGGGGTGAGCAAAAATTTTTTGAACCGGGCCGGACCAAAGGAACCAGACCAGACCAGTTAAAACCGGATCAAACCAGTATATATGGTTTGGTTCTGGTTCCAAAATATTATAGAACCAGTATATTGGTTCGGTTCTGGTTCCTAGTAAAATTAATTACGGTTAGAACCAGACCGGACCAATTTATATTATATATATTTATATTATATGTATTATTATGTAGTAAATAAAATTATACATTTACTATTGTATTATAATTTTTTAAGACCCATTTAAATTACTTAAAAAGAAAGACTCATTTAACTATTTTGTAATTTGTACCCAACTCAAGCCTCAAGGTCCCAATCGGCAAACCCAAGTTCAGACACCAGTAATCCTTATTCAATTATTTTCACTTTCAAACTTTTATTTTTCATAATTCATATGCTCTTTTGAGTTTAAATATAGAGTGAAATTATAGTCTTCGACTCTTCAACTGCACCGCCTCTCTTCTCTCTTTTTAACTTGATGGTATTTTATTTGGATTTGATCTTGATTTATAACTAATATTAAGTTTATGTTTGTGTTTGATCTTGTAAATGTTGTGAGTTAAGAAAGTTTGAAAACAAATAAACTGCGAATAACTAGACCGGACCAAACCAGACCAGTAGAACCAGAACCAGTGTATTGGTTTGGTTCCGGTTCTAAATTTTTATAGAACCAGAGTATTGGTTCTGGTTCTGGTTCTGTGATTTTTTGTCAAAAAATGGACCAAACCGGACCATAAACACCCCTTTGCCCCCATTGATACAAATTCTTAGTTCCGCTATTGCCGTGCATTAATAATTTTTTTGTCCTTGAATAATACGTAGCATATTCTATTCCACAGAAATTAATTTCCAGTTGATGGAATTTGTATGTTCTTATCCGTAACTAAAGTTTAATTTCAGTGCCCCAAAAGGAACCAAACCTGATCCACACATTATCTTATTCATTGTATATATATGTCCCCTCATGCACACCACAACCCACACACCCACATTTCTTCTACTATTTCTCTTCTCTTTATAAACAACTTTCTTATAGCCAAGAAAAAGTCATCACATACTATATTTTGCTTTTAAATCTTCATCATCATCATCATCATCATCATCGTGCCTTTTTATATTCTTCTTCTACTTCAAGAATTGGGTATTATTTTTTTTTTGTCATCAACAATGGGAGAAGGCAAGAGGGTTATCTTTGAAGATCCTAGCTTTGATCAATTCAACAAGATCAATCATGTAATTAATGTTATGGAAGATGAACAATTATCATCATCATCCATTGGAGAAGATGATGATTCATGTAATTCATCCACTTCAGCATCTTCAGACATAACTGATGATGCTTCTTCAGATTCATCATCAAATCCATCTTCTTATGACTTTTCAGACCTCATGTCTCAATTACCCATCAAGTAAGTTCTAATAATATATATCTCTGTGGGTGTGTGTGTGCGTGTGTGTGTGTGTGTGTTGAAGATGTGTAGGCTAATATATATTTTGATTTTGTAATATTTGCAGAAGAGGGTTATCACAATTTTATAATGGGAAATCAGAGTCATATTCATCTCTGTCAAGGGTAACATGCCTGGAAGATCTTGCTAAGAAAGAATCTCCTTATAGAAAGAAGATGATCAAGTCATGTAAGAGTTATGGAGGTGGTTTGGACACATACAAATCTCACACACTTCCTAAGCCCATCATCTCCAAGAAAACTTCATCTTTTCTAACAAGTCGAAGACCCAGTTTCGCAAGTTTTTGCAGGTCAAATCTGGTTCTTGTTCAAGAGAAATGAAATTGTAATGTTGAAGATAACAAATTTGGCAAAGATTGAGGAAAAATCAAGTGTTTTGAATTATACTGCGAGTTGTTTGTAGATAGCGAGAAGGTTACACATGTATCATCAACACATAATATATACTGTTCAATTTTTTTAATATTTATGTTGAATAAGTTTGTCCAAATTTCTTGATTTGAATTGAAAAGGAATCTAAATGAATCTTGTATTGATCTTAGCCGTTGGAATGTTAATGAAATTATCTGCCATAACTGAGAGAAAAGAGCGAAAGATCTTCAGCTCGAACGACATCAGATAAATCTTCCCAGATGCAACTGATAATAGATTAAATATAACTGGAAAAACAAAGTGATCAAAAAGTTGAGGGAAATTAAGAGCAAGTTTGCTGCTTTTTTTTTTTTTTGGACATTCATTTTGGGACGGACGGAGTAATAAATAATTTCAGATGAAACCTGAAGAATCAGTTCCTACAGATGAAGGATATAGTTAAACAGACGGACACTAGAACAAATTTAACGCCCTATTCTTCTACATCATCATCATCATCTGTATATAGATGATGATTTCTAATCATGAAATGAAACAGCAGAAATTTGTTTCAAAGAGATATACAATACAAAATAGGAGCTAGGTGCCTTCCGGTGTAAATTCATGGAGACATGGCTGAACGGTCACGTAATCTGCTTGATCGCCTGACAGGAGATGGAGATGGCAGTACCTTGCTCCGTGATCGCCTAACTGGAGTAGTAGTCTCTTCTGCACCTTTCTGTTCCAATACAAAATGTTTTTTAAGCTTCAAAAAGAAAAAAAAACGAGAAAGAAACAAAAAAATAATGTGAAGAATTATGAAAAAATTCAGAAGTGGCAAGATGATTTTTTTACCTTGTTCTTTTCAGCAGTGGAACTTGCATCTAATGTGGTTGAATCAGCGACAGGCAAATCGAAGGTTGTGGTCTTGGCATGACTAAAACCCTCTGATGCCTCGACAAAAGAATCTTTATTGCTGTGTGAAATCCTACGAGAGCTGCTAACTTCTCCAATCATAAGCTCTCCAAGTAACTCAACTGATGGTGCATGACTATGGCTGTGGCTGTGGCTCTGCCTAATATCCGATGCAGCCACCACCTCTTTCTTCTCTACATGAACCAAATTTGAAGTACTTGCAAAAAATATGGCTCCATCATTTTCTTCTTCTTCTTCTTCTTCCATTGATGAGGGGTGCGAAGTGATATTCGCTGCCAAGACCGGTTCTACTACTAGTGGCTCAACCACGGGATTACGACCAACTACTTTCTTCTGCCTCAGATAATAAACAACGCCCAAAGATGCCAAAATCGTGAATATTATAGGAACTATAATGGTAGAAGCTTTAATTGGATCAAGTTTCCCCTTTGGAAACATGAACTCCATTGAATCACTTTCTGGACTTTGATTCCCAGATTCTACTTTCCCATTATCAAGTTCCTCCACTTCATTGTTGACACTATCTTCCTTTACTTGGTCCAAAACTTCCTCCACTGGCTCAATTCCATCACCAGCCCCCAATTTTTCATCATCAGATCCCATTCCAGAATTGTTTTCATGTTCATACATCTCTACCGCTTCATTTGCCTGCAACTCGTCGGATACTTCCTCACCTTTCTCTATTTCAAATACCTCCATCTGATCATAAGCGTTATCTATACCCTCCAAAACTTGTACTATGTGCACTTCTGCTTCAGTGTTAGGCAGGCCTAATTTACCAGTAATTTCTTCTTTGCTACCTACATCTTCAATATGCATTTCTTGTGCCTCGACCTCCAATTCATACGATTCATAGGTAATATCAACCAACCTTATGTTATCATCTCTGATCACAAACTCCTCCTCAAAACCATCATCAATTTCTCTGTGATCAAATTCCCTTAATCCTTTTTCGAACTTACCCAAAAGAGAAGTAGGCTCAACCACACTTTCAGAAAAATTAGAACCTATATCAAAATGAAATTTTTGGATCTGACTTTTCAAACCCCATACAGCTGGACTGTCAGTAAGGGTAGGAGAGTTCATAGAAGATATGTAATGAGTTGAAAAGATCAGGGAAACCATCACAAATAAAAATTGCGACACCCCTTTCAGACTCCAACCTCTTTCGTCTTCAAACACTTGAATTTCATCATCCTCCATCTTTTCATAAACATGATAATTTTCAGCATTTTCTTCCTTCACAAGAGCTTCCTCTGAAGAAAAGACCGAAGACCCTTCATCGCTATCCTCTACAGAAGAAAAGACTGAAGACCCTTCAACGCTATCCTCTACAGAAGAAAAGACTGAAGAAGACACTTGAGTATTTTCTTCAGCTTTTTCATTGTATGTTTCCTCATCTTCTTCCTTACCAGAATCTTCTTCAGAACTAGAAACTGAAGTCCCAAGTTTATCTTCCCCTAATGCATCTTCAAATTCACCTTTCTGAGTACCAAAAGAGAGGCCTCTTTTGGCATCAAGCCCAACTCCCTCTTTCCCAGCCTCATTTTGAGGGTGGAGAGAAAAACTGCTTCGTCTATTTGGTTTGTACCGCAAGAACTGGGGTCTGGGTGAGAGGTAATTAGCTGTCACTGGATCATGGGGCTTAAGACGTGAATCATCAGCAGGTTCAACAAAAGAGGATTGGACATCATTGAAACCATTTGTCGAACACTTGGCAGATGTCTTTTCGCCAACAAGTGAAGGCTCAGATGAACGAGACTTGATGTTAATGGGGCCATTAGTAGAACATCTTGGAGACGTCGTCATTTTGGGGCTTAAATTGAAAGGCTTAGCATACAGGATTTGTTCGATATCGGGAACCCCATTTCTCTCGGCCAAAATTTTCTTTCTTGTTGGAAGAGCAGCCTTTGAAGCTGCGGATATAGTGGGTGACATATAATGCTTTGACGATGATGCTGATTTTTGAGAGCTTTTTATGGTTCTGAAAGCAATTTGATCATTTTCATCTAATTCTCCTGCATTATTTCAAATAAGGTCTGTTGGAGCAAATCTTGAACAAATGAAAAAAACTGATCGAATGCAGCCATATAACGTTCAAATCAAGTTACTGTATAAAATTAATAGCGATTTTACGTCACATAATTCTTGCAATATTTCAAATTAATCAGGAATTCACAGTAATAGCTCGGTACATCAAGAAACCGATATTAGATGACAGTGTGTGTGTGTGTGTGTGATGGAGAGAGAGTTACCGGGTGAATGAGAAAATGGGGAAGGAATTATTGAGACGGGTGCATTTCCGGAGCCATCCATTATTGTCGGAGTAGAGCTTCCTTGTCTTCTATGGCGGGTTCTTGAATAACAACTTTTCTTTCTTGTGATTTTAATCTGGGAGAAGTGAATTCAAGTAAAAGATATGAGTTGGAGAGTGGGAACATATTATGACTTCGTCAAGAAATGAGTTGGAAATTTCGAAAAAAATATGACCGTTGGGGTCGCTATCTGTTTTCTAACGGCTACAATGTGGTTGGTCAGCGTAATTTGGAATTTTGGATTCAGATCCAGATTGTTGGACCGGAAAGTAACTCCCTCCAAGTCATCAAAAAATAAAATAAAAACATACTCCCTCCTTCCCACCTCACTTGACACCCATGAGGTGGACACAATAATTAAAAAAAAATTAATAAAATAAGGAAAATGTGTGGTAGAAAATGAAGAGAGAGAATGAGTGGGGTAAATAGTAGTGTTAGTTGAATAAAATGAGTTGTGGAAAATGAAGATAGAGAATGAGTGGTGGGGTAAAGTGAATATAAAATTATAAAAACTATGCTATTTTGGGAAGTGTCAAGTGAGTTGGGACAGCCCAAAATGGAAATAATTGTCAAGTGAGCTGGGACGGAGTGAGCACTTCCTAGTCTGCTAGTAATTTTTTAAGGAACTCACACACGTGAGACTCTCACGAGTCTTTTTGTTGAGATAGAAAATAGACATGCCCCACTCGTGTGAGACCGTTTTAAACAAATTTTTTTAATATTTTTTTTTACTTTATCTTATTATTATTACGAATAATTCTTAATAATAACTATAGAGTTATATACTAATAAAAATATAAAACTTGTAATTATAGATCATCGACAATATTATCAATAACAAGTTTTAAATATTCCTTAGAATAACTAACAATCTAAAATTATTGCTCAAATTTTATTCTTAGTAACGACAAAAAATAAGTGATCATTCTGAGATATAGAAGATGTTTTTTTAGGATGTCGAAAGAGTCATTGAACCCAAAACCTTAATACAAATTTAAAAATCGTTATTGAAAGTATTATTAATCGTGATTAGGGGTGGCAAATTGGGTGTTTTGGGTGTATCCATTAAAGTTAAAATACCGGGATATCCAATGGATTTTTAACTTTAATGGGTAAACCCAAAACACCCAATTTACCCCCCCTAATCGTGATACAACAATTTTTTATTTTTAATTAAAATCATTATTTTTTACTTCAAAATACTTGATAAAAGTATAGTATAGTTAATTTTGGTCGGGACGGATGGACTATTAAGCAAAATTTCTTTGATAAATCAGGGCCCTCCTTTATTAAATGGCTCAAATGTAACCCTTTCCCAATCTCAAACAATTTTTTTTTTTTTTTTTTTTTGAAACCAACAAAAAAAAAAAGTTAATGCCCGTTAAAACATGAATCCATTTGGTATTATAAAAAATAAAAATAAATAATGAGAGTTATTTATTAATGGAGAAAAAATAAATAGTGGGAGTATATACTCCCTCCGTCCCAAAATGATCTTCTCATTTGGCATTTTTCATTATCTCAAAAAATTCTTCACATATTTAGGCTTAGAAGTGCCAAAACAAAACATGACTAGTGAATCAAGTGTTCGTATCCTTAAAAAGTTTGAATAGTCAAATATAAAGATCATTTTTGGGGCGGAGTGAGTAGTATTTAGTTTCAACTCATAAAATGGACCTTTTCAGTTTCAATACAAGTAAAAAGGGCCAAAGAAACCAAAGGAAGTTAGATTAAACTATCTGGTCCTTCAGCCCCCCCCCCCCCCCCCCCCCCCCCCCACCCCCACCCCCACCCCACCAAGGCACCAATCTAAGAAATCAGAATGACATACAAACAAAAGGCAAGGATTAGTGCTATTGATTGGGTTCAAGAGAATTAAGGTCCTTCTTGCATAGAAAAAATGCAAGTGAGGCCCACGGATTTGGGCCTGGAAAACTCCTGTTAATATTGTCAACTTGATAAGCAAGCCTATGAAATGAAATAAAAAGAAACGAAAAAAAAAAAAACCATCTCTCTCTAAATAAATGAATGTTCGATTCAAGAATATTTTCTCCTAAAATGAGTTTTTTTTTTAAATAACATTGTTTCAAATTAATTTTTTTTTATTTTTTTTCACTAATTTCTTTTTTTTTCCTTACATAACTAAATGGTTGGAAAGAGAATACCTTTTTTTTTCTTTAAGAAGTTAAAAATGATCTTTCGATTCAATTTCCTGACGAGCAATGCTAAGGGCACAAAAAAAACTCACAAAATTTTACTCACAAAATGAGGTGGCGATATTTTATTGGTTGCATCGATAATGAACCCGCCACACTCTACTTAAAAACACTAATAAAATCATTACACCTAAGAGTTTGTGAGCAAGATTTTATGACTTTTTTGTGCCCCTAGTATTATTCTTTCCTGACAGTCCAAAAAACGCAAATGATATCTCCATCATTACCCACTTCTTCTTTTTTTCCAAATACAATGAAAAAAATTAGATTAATTGCATGAATAAGAGTTAATGAAAAGGCTCTTCACAATATTTAGAGGCTCGTCCCAAATACCAAAGATGCTAAAAGATCGAGTAGCTCAAGACAAACAGTCGGCCACCATATTGACAGTACGACTAATGTTTACCATCGTAACCTAAGTATTCCTAGCAGAGTTGGTTTAGAGGGAAACTAGTCCTCCATAGGTTATAAAAATTATATTTTTTAACCTTTTAACCTTAAACCTTAAACTTTAAAGGGCCTAAACCCTAAACCCTAAATTTTAACCCCTGTAAAAAGAGGACTTTTTATAACTTATGGAGAAACTAGTTTCCCCAAAAAAATTCTCTTCCTAGCAAGGCTGTGATAGAAATATTTGAAATTACAGCCCAAATAATGTCGCTCTTTCTTTTTTTAATTTTTCTTAAATATAATCCCTCTGTCCTTGTTCATTTTTTAGTTTCAATGAAAATTTTAAGGATGTTTTACTAAAAATAGTAAAACATTAGTAATACATATTTCCGTTTGATAATATCACTTTTTTAGAGCAATTATTTTAAATGTCCTAAATGTTAGTTTCGAGTTTCGACGAAGAGAATACAAGTTGTGCCAACAAAATGTTTTGATAGTGAAGGAAAAACATTGGGTAATTAAAAATAAAAAAAAAATTGGGAAAATTGATTGCTGGGGAGGGACATTCTGGTTTGGTATGTTATAGACATAATCATCACTTGCTTCAATGAAGACATTGCATAACGTAATTCTTAAGACTATGCCATTAACCAACACTTACACTACACCCTTTTAAATAATTACACAAGCTATTTAAATTAGAGGGTGTCTCCTGTACACCCGCCGCACAGCGTGCGACGGGCCAGGTCAGCCCCTTTTTTTTTTTTTCTTCCCCTAACTTTTTTTCCTCCCAACAAAATTAACACTTGTTATAACGAAATGTAACATTTTTTCTTTCAAATGTAACACTTTTTTTTAAAAAAAAATGTACTACTATTTTGCTGCAATAGATTAAGAATAACATAAAGATTGACAACTAGACTAATGTCACACTCTTTTAAAAGGAATGTAACATTCTTTTTTTTTAAATGTAACATTTTTTTTTTCAAATATAACAAATTTTTTTTTCAAATGTACCACAATTTTGCTGCAATAGATTAAAGAGACCATAAAAATTGACAACTAAACAAATGTCACACTTTTTATAAAGGAATGTAACACTCATTTTTTCAAATGTAACACTTTTTTTCTCCGAAAATTAACATAGGATTGACAACTAAACTAATGTTACATTTTATAAAAAATGAATGTAACATTTTTTCTCTCAATTGTAACAGTTTATATTCTTAAATGTAACATTATATCTGAAATGTAACAATTTTTTATTGAGAAAGTAACAATTGAAATGCAAACCCAATTTTTTTTTTTTTTTTTGTAAAATTGCTGTTACCTTTAACAGTAGAAAGTGTTACTTTTTGAAGATGAAAGTGTTACTTTTATCAGAACAGAGTGTTACATGTTAGCTGATGAGCAACTCAAATTTTTTGTGTGTAAAAAAATATGTTTTTTTTTTAAAAAAAATCAAACCATATCATGACCTATGTAGTTTTATTCGTCTCGTCGAGACGAACACAACGGTATTTTTAAATATTTTTTTTTGACTTATAAATCTCAAGATATAGTATTTTAAAGTTAATGGATTTTTTTTAAAGTAAGACACGTGGCAGCGCGCGGCTGGGTGAACCAGCATGTGGCTCACAGCGCGCCACGTGTCAATCTGGGAATGGAGGAAGGTGGGCTGGTGGTCGGGCGGGAGGGGCGGCCCATGGAGAGACAGAGAGAGTAATAGAGTATGATCCCTCCGATTTTTTTTTCGTAAGCATAGAGGGGTGGAGTATTTTTGTATATAATCATTTAATATTTTCCCTAAACATTTAGTTTTATAAATATAAAAAGAATAATAAAAAAATATAAAAAAATGTATAACGATAATGTTTTTTCCAAAAATACCATTAAACTAAAATACTTTTTTAAAATGAACATTTATTTAGAAACGGAACGGAACGTAAGGAGTATCTTATATAACCACACACATATAATATAATAGTAACCACACACACATATAATATAATAGTACTCCGTAGCGTGTTGCTGGGCATTTGTGATCCAAACACTCGTTTTTATTTAAATTAATTTAATGATGAGATTAGAATCAAATATTTTATAAGAGAAAATTTGGGGGGAAACTAGTTTCTCCATAAGTTATAAAAAGTCATGTTTTTATAAGGGTTAAGGTTTAGGGTTTAGGATTTAGGGTGTAGTGTTAAAGGGTTAAAAAATGGATTTTTTATAACTTATGAAGGAACTAGTTTCCCCAAAAACCAACTCATTTTATAAATGTTAAGATATAATATGACCCATAAAAAATGGTTCTCTCTATGTTTGAGAACGTACCTATATATAAAGGCTCAAGTCATTAGAGCCCCTTTCTATTTCAGTTTCTCTCCAAAAGTCTAACCTAAACTATATTTTGGCCAGATACATTAGCTACAATTTTAATTGTCAAAAATATAATTATTACAAATCCCAAAAAGATCTCTTTCTCGATTTTTCTTTGTCCTTAATAAGTCCCAGCATAATGAATACAACCATTAATAGTTTAATAGATAAATTAGTTGATACATTTACATTGGGCTATTTACACATATTTTTTTATTAAAAAAATTGTGCAAAAAACTAAAAAATTTAACTAACCAAATAATTATGAAACGGTAGTTACATACACATCATTTGTTTTTATTGATTTTCCTTTGGATTTTATTTTTCAAATATTAATGTATTAACCAATTGTTAGCATAGAAATGTCAAGTCAAAATATTACATTTCCTAATTGTACAAACGAATCTGCAAAAATATATTTTGATATATATCTAATCTGTTTTATTAAAAATGTATATCTAATATTTTTTTTACTCTGCTCTACTAATTTTTTACTAATCTACTACAGTATTGATGTAGTAGCCCTTTTTTCTTCTAAATAGAGTCATTAATGTTTTAAGCATATCGTTATTATAGTTCTCTTAAAAGCTGAAATTTTAGTGACAATTTTTTTAAGAGTAATACTATAATTTTAAATTTGAATGAGTGTTATTTAGGTGAACTTTCAAAAAAAATAAAAAAAAATATAAAAGAGGAAGTCTTGTGTGAGACGGTCTCACACATGAGACGAGTCTTGATGAGAGAGGAAACGGGCTTGCACTACCCCGCTCATAGGGGGCAAACCAATTACTCTCTCAACGAGACCCGTCTCACATGTGAGAACGTCTAACACAAGTTTTTATCATAAAAAATTGATAAATAAAATCATGGAAAAGTAGTTTCAAAAACTAAGATAATTAATTTATATTGAAATTTAAGTTAATTTTTTTTGGGTAATAAATTATTTATTTATAGCTAAAACAATAAACAAATGGTTTCTTTTATTATTTTAAAATATTTTTTTAAAGTCTATAAGATACTTTTTTTTCAAGTTTTTTTTTAACAGTTATGCAAATAAAATGAGACATTTATATTATTTTATTTTTTGTCATTTATCAAAAAAAAAATGGCCATGCGTTTAACGCACGGGTGTTAAACTAGATTCTCTTTAAATTTTGATGATAATTACTTAAAATGAGAATTGATCAAAATTCATAAATAAATATTTTATTGTCGTAAAATTCAAAATTTGTAGTATTTATTCTTTGTTTAGCTCAATAACATTTTTTAAAAAAAATTGAATTGAGTAATTAATTTTTACTAAATAAGATTATTTATTTTTTTGAGATATAGCGAATATACTACCTCTGTCCCTAAACGAGTGTCCAAATTTTATTTTAAGGGACATATGAAAATGTTAACTTTTTGTATAATTTGGTGGCAAAGATTCATACTGTATATAATATTGTAATCTCCTTTTCAAACATTTAGTTTTGCAAGTATAAAGAGACCGGTGAAAAAAAATTTGGAAAAAAATATTTAGGGACAAAGTTATATTAAAAAAAGACTCATTTTGGGACAAATATTTCTTGAAAATTGACACTCATTTAGGGACAGAGGGAGTAATATTTTGCCATTAATGCTATATTTGACCACTAATTTCCGGACCCGGAACCGCTCCACCCCTCCACCCAATGGTGCCGATCAAGGCTACCGCTAAAATGATTTCAATTTTTTGTGGGTCCCACCGAATTCGGACACATGTGGCCTTGATCGGCACCATTGGGTGTAACTAAAATGAGATGGCTCCAATCAGCACCGTTGGGTAGAGCTAACTCCCCGGTAGAATGGTTCGAAATCCGTAGTTTCCAGCATACCGTTACTTTGAAATTCCTTTATAGTCTAAATCCCCCCCGCACAAACCCCTCATTTCAAAATTCAAACTACCAGTAGTAGCAGCTGCTGCGGCTCTACTTAAAATATTTAGCCATACTTCATAAAATAATTAATGACCACGATTAGCATTAAAATTAACCTAGACTTTCGTAAATAAAACCTTGATTTGCGTTAAGATAGATTTTTTATGTTTGAAAATTGAAAAATAGTACGGTGTCATGACGAAAGCAATGCCCCTCTTGCCCAACCCCAACTCACCTTCCATGTTCTCTCGTACACTGTGTCTTCATTTTTCTTTTATTTTCTCCCTAATCATCCATCTAATTACTACTAGTACTACATTTTTAATTCTCCACTAATATGTTTAGTCAGTAATTTATTTAGTGGTACCACTCTGTTTGTTTACTTTTTTTTTTACTACTTCATTTTCTTTTGTAATCCGTACCAGTGTTATAAAAGACGTCCGTTTAGGCCCCGCTTAGGCGCTAGGCGTTCATGAAGCGCCTAAGTCACGCCTAAAATATCATAACTATTTCTGAATTCCCGGCCCCGCCTAAATCCGTTTAAACCCCGCTTAAGCGCTAGGCTCTACTTCGGCGCAGGCCCGGCTATGGGCCTGTGCAACAAGCCCAATAGCACAGGGCCCCAAATTTTCAAGGGCCTCCATTTTTCTATCACTCCTCTTTGCATAACGAGCCCAATCCCTAGATCAGAACGCATACGCGGCAAGTCACGCGGTTTCAGGGAAAAAAAATAGTAAATACGGAAAATCCAAAATAAGGGAAAGTATATCAAACGGCAAAATTTATGATCGATAATCGCGGACAGTCGCAAAAGAAAGAAGAAAGAGTCCGGCCATTTCGATTCCCTAACGAAACCAACCTTCAACAACAGTAAAATAAAATAAAACTATTTATACCGTGATCGCTTGAACGGACGAGAAACCTCTAAAACTGATCCGATCTCTAATTATCTGGCAATCGTTCGCATCGTCGTGCAGGCATTCGGTGGTGTGGTATCGGCTCCCAAGTCTCCCACTATTCTAATCAATTGGGTCAGCCGTATTGAATAGGTAAGTTAAAGACATAAAAGCCAATTCACTTATTAATGCTCTTTGATTTTATTTTTTTAATTTGTCTTTTTGTTTATTGATATAATTTTTCTTCAGTTATAGGGTGAGCTTTTGCAAGTTATTATAAAGACAAGTTAGATAAACAGTAAATTTTGACTACTTGAAATTACAATTTTCGTTTCCACAGATCAATTTACAGGTTTTTTCATTTCATTTGGCACTTTATTAGTTTCAATTTTTATTATTAATGACTTAATATGCCTTCTACAATGTCTCAAAAAGACTTAATGAATTAGCGATGACGATAGTTATTGAAAATGAGATCTTGATGAGAAATGTAAAATATGAAGGCTTAGTCGATGAATTTGCTTTAAAAGAGCACTGACTCCAAGGGTGTCATTCTTTAAATAAGTTCTTGAAGTTGTGTTGAAAAGTTATAATCAATGTTATATTATTACTTTTCAATTTTTAATGTTCAATGTTTGAAGTATATTAATTTGAAAATATGTACATATTGTATATTTTTTAGATATTGGACTTCATATACATATTTCGCACAGGGCCCCGAAATTAGTTGAGACGGGCCTGCTTCAGCGCCTAGCGACTTTTAGAACCTTGATCCGTAGGATATTATTCACCTCCTTCGAAAGCAATTTTGAATCTATTCTCTTGTCAATTCAATACTAATTAAAAATAAATAAATTAAATAAACGAATGTAGAAAATGGGCAATGCTATAGGGGCACAAAAGAAGTTTATAAAATGATGGATACAAAGTGAGGTAGCGATATTTTATTGGTTCCATTGATTGTGGGCCCGACACCCTCTAATAAAAAATACCAATAGTATTTTGACACATCATTTTGTAAGCCGTATTTTGTGGCATTTTTTTGTGACTTTATATTTACCAGTAGAAAATTAATTGCTGATATAATTTAAAAAAGAGATGAAAATGTGACTACCATTATTACAAATTTAAGGGATTATACATTATGCAATTAAACAAATAATCTCATTTGAATCCTTTCCTCCTTAAATAATTTTTTTACTTTTAGAAACATATTCTACAGTAATGTAATACAGTATATTTATAAAACAAAAAGAAAATGTATTTGTGCATAATAATGCATTGAAGGACAGATAGAATCCAGGGAAGTACAATGAGATGGAACCTAAGGACAGGGGCAATTTCAGGAAACAAATTTATTGTCGACGACACGATCGATACAACCTTATCTACACTCTGCACGAAAATGTGCATAGATGACGTAAGGTAAGAGCATAATGTTGCAGTGAAGTACAAGTAATTGACAAAAGTACCCCCTCTTCATCATGTTCTCTTCCTTGTGGCATGGATCTTATGCCATGTACTGATGCAAACAACAATGAAGAGTTCAAATTTCAATAAGATTCTAAAGCAACCATTTCCATCAAATCAAGCTCTAATCATTACTCATATGAATTTTAAAATTCAATCTCATCCCAACAACAAAAAAACCTCTCTACCCACTTTTTCCTATTTACTTTTCATACTTATAATATTTTTATTTTTTTTTTGTGTAAAATTAAACTAAAAACCTTAATACTGGACGGAGTGAGTACTACTCCTAAAAAGTTGAAGAATCTCTCAATCCTCCTCTTCATAGAAAATGGCCTGTTGAGATTCTTAAATTAAAGATAACCCATCTTCCATTTCACAATAATAAGAAGTAATTAAATTTCTTTTTTATTATTTTTTATTAATAAATCTTATTATCCAAAAGACAAAGAAATATTGAAATGTATAAATATAACACTTATTTTCTCCACAATATTTTTTTCGTTTTGAGATGATAATTTCATTGTTATGATTTTCTAATTGAAATATGACAAAAAATTTAGAAATGTAATAATCATGTTAATAAAATTATAAAAATTACTATTGATAGTAGTTATAATAGTGTGTTAATAATAAATATTACAATATGATAAAATATTTATTTTTAAATCTTTCGTAAAAACTTAAATAAGTTAACCCAAAAAAATGTACTCCCTCTGTCCTTAAATGAGTGTCCATTTTCTGGAAATTTTTGTCCCAAAATAAGTGTCCATTTTGATCATACTCTGTCCCTAAATATTTTTTTTCGAAATTTTTTTTCACCAAACTCTTTATACATGCAAAAATAATTGTTTGTGAAGAGAATTACAAGATTATATATGAATTTTGCCACCAAATTATACAAAAAGTTATGTCCCTTAAAATGAAATTTGGACACTCATTTAGGGACAGAGGTAGTATTATCTAAATGTTTTTTTTTTCGGATTTTTTTCCACCGGTCTCTTTATATATGCAAAAACTAAATGCTTTGTAAAGAGAATTACAAGATTATATATGAATTTTGCCACCAAATTATACAAAAAGTTATGTTCCTTAAAATAAAATTTGAACACTTATTTATTTACGGACATGTAGTATTATCGTTTTGGCATCCAGTTAGGTTCAAATGAGTTGAATTCCAATCCAAACCCTCCATAGATTAGGAATTTAAGATTTCATGAACGAAGAAGAATTTACACAAGCACTTTGTTCTATTCTATTTTGTTGTACCTGTCAACACTAAATTAGGGTGAATTCAAACCTAGAGAGAAGCTGTTCCTACACTTTCCTCCCTCTATTTTCTTTCCTAATTCAAATCCATCCCCTCATTCTCTACCAAAAATAAAAGGGGAGGGGAGCAAAACAAACATCTACTTAACCAAACATAACTCACAAGTTCAACAAAACTTCTTGAACTTGAGAACAAGACCTCTGCATTTTAACCCCACTCAAACTAGTTCTCGACGCCATTAGCTCGTTAAGCGACAACCTCTTCTTGGGCCCCGCCTCAGCCCTTTGCTTCGGAGCGCTTTGCGATCTGACCTTAGCTTTGGAAGATTGTGTGTTTGACATGTAACTAGGGTAGTAAGAATATGGCCGGAAGTAGCTATCACCGCACACACTCTTGGCCGGAGTGCAAGGAAGATTTGCACGACCGGAGTTTGCAAAACGAGGCGTGCTTTGAGCAGTGGGGAATTTATAGTCGTCACCAGCGAATCCCCATTCGTAGTCGTGGAGGTGGCGACATTCAGGAATTGAGAGACGAGCGGGGGTGGGGATAGGGTGTGGGAGAGGTGATGATATGTTTTCATGGTAATGCGATTCCTCGCCAGAATCGGACGGCCACGAGTAGATGCGACGGGATCTTGAGTTGGGCTTGTACGTATCGATTTCCACGATTTTTGGGCTATCGTCATAGGAGTTGGTTGTTGACTCGTATGAAGCAGAGAGTCTCTTGCTATGATATTCACTTCTTGGTTCGTGATCAAACCTTTCCTGAAAACAATTAAAGTATCAAACAACAAAGCCTCAGTCTTAGAATGATTTGGGTTTAGCTAACATGAATCGTCATAAACACAGATGACAAGAGTTCTTACGAGTGACTTTCTATGACGGACTTCCTGCTGGAATCGCTGTTCTTTGATGAAAGACCGTCGAGCGCGGTGGTCCCGAGCTGCGGATTGAGCTCTAAAGAGAGCTTGCATACTAAATAGAGTGGCAGTGGCTCTTTTCCTAACAAGGAAGCCTCTAACAAGAGCCTGCAACTTCACCAATCCTCTTAGAGCTCTAAGTGCCTTTCTTGCCTAAAACAGAATCAAGAAATTACACACATTACCTAAATGACAAATACCACAAAATCAAAGAATTTAGTAAAAAGGGCTAAAAGACATACAATAAAAGTCAACATCTGATGCATAGGTAGGTGCAAGAATTCAAACTATATTTAAATGGGATTAAAGGAATTAGCAAATTTAAGAATAAAGAACAACAGAATGAGGACCACAAGAAAAAGGAAACAAAATTCATGAGCTTGAAAACTACCCAAAACTAAATTCCAATAAGTATTTTCAAATTTTCAAAATTGACAGGGATAACGAAACATGAGGGAATCAATGACCATTTGCACACCACAAGAATGTACTGAATGGTGACATTTTGAAACATTTATTTTGGAACAAACGAAAATGGAAAGTAAATCATTTATTCAGGGTCAGGGACAGAGGGAGTAAAATAAATTAAATAACAGTAACTAATACTAATAAGGAAGTCCGACATACCAAATGAGCTCTGAAGACGGTTTGAATCTTCACGGCGGCCCATCTCTCCCTGCCACCACCAAACAGAGTACCTCTGCCGTGACTAGTGAGCCTCACAACAGCCACAGCCGCCTGAGCCGCCGCCACAGCAGCGTCAGCTGCCGCCGCAGTGGCAGCAGCAACAGCAATCGCGTGTTTGGTTTGCTCCTTTTCCGACTCAGAAATGTAAGATCTAAACCAAGTGGCATCACCGGCCGGAATCTCAGTAACAGTAGGCTTAACAGGGGAATCTCTCCTACCTGATTTTGCAAAGCTCCACCGTTTCTTCTCTTTCCAGTCACCGGAACTGGAAGAGTTATCCACATTTTCTTTATCTTTCTTCATTCCCAGCAATCCCCTGAACCATCTAGCAGCTTTCCCCATTCTCTAATTCAATCTCTGTCTGTCTCTTCAAAATCTAGAGAGAGAAACTGATAGATACACAAATGTGCGTGTATATCCTGAAGGAAAGGAGAGAGAAAACTTAAGTTAAAGATTACAGGTGGTGAAACCAAAGAGCCAAGTGTTGATTAGTGAAGAGAAACAATATTGTTTTAAAGGACACTAAGAATCTTTTATACAGAAGTGATGTAAGTGGGGAGGGAAAAGGTTAACAGAAATGGCATCATCAAATCCTTTAAATAATGAGAATAAAAAAGATCGAATTTATTATTTTCTTTTCTTAAATTTTTGAAAATAATATATATTTTTTTATACTCCTTCCGTCCCAGTAAAAGTGTATCTTTTGGTCAACTAGATTACACTTTAACATATAATTTAAATAAAAAATAATTAGCTTAATTAAAATCTAAAAATTGTTATTGGAAATATTATCAACCGTGATACAATAATAATTTTTAAGTTCTCATTAAAATTATTATTTTTTCTTCAAAGTACTTGTCAAAGTGCAATCAAGTTGATTAAAAGTAACACTTTTACTAGGTCGGAGAGAGTATGTCATTTGTAATTTCTGACACAGCCTCGTGAAGAACTGTGTTACAAGACAAAAAGGTGACACAGAAAGAACCAATAGTAAAAATTTGTGAAAAAAAAAAGATTGAAACTTGACATGAATTTAGAGACTAAAGAGCTTTGAAAATTGAAAAATAAAAAGAGAGTAATAATTGCAAGGAAGGAAGCTGAAAAAGAAAGTCTCAAAACCATTGAACATGGCTACTTCTGCCCAGAATTCAGAGTTGTCTCCAATGGAAACTCACCAAATCTATTTCATTTAAAGAAAAAATAAAATAAAATAAAACACAATCATCTTTCTCTTTCAAGCTTTCTTAAAACACACACAACACATTCATTCTAGTCAACCAGCAGTAATCATCAAATAGGAAAACAATCGAATGCTAAGATCAAGAAATTCAAATAAGCACTCAAAATCCGAAAAGGCTACACTTACACTTTGTGTATGTATACACCATAAATAAAATGTGAATTTTTTCCCAAAGGCCCTCAGTGTGAGATTTTATTATACATAAATCCTAGCCCAGACCAAATACCAGATAAAGAGTTGGGCTGAGATCCAAATTCCCCATACACGAGTAAACTGTTTTTCTGCCCCTCGTACTATGGTCCCAACATTAATTTGACACTCGTACTATTGAAACACAAAATGTATGATGCGTACTATTGTTTTATATACAAAATTAACCAACATTTTATTTCATCGTTAACTTTTTCTAACACGCGTTATTTTTTCTAACGAGCATTAAACGTAGCTAAATCAAAAATCGCCACTAACCAAGTCGTTCCAAAAAAATTCAAATTCCCAATTCGTAAACCGTTGGATCGACTTCAAATTTCCGGGATATGTTCGCAACACCTAGGCGCTCATTCTGACCGGAGCGATCTGAAAGCTATTCACCGGATAGGGAGATCGATTCATCGGGAAAAAAACTAGCGAACAAACCCAGTCGGACCAGAAAAAATCAAATTCCGGATTCATTAACCGTTGGATCGACTTTAAATTTCTGGGTCATGTTCGAAACAACTAGGCGCTCAATCTGACCGGAGCGATCTGACATATATTCAGCATAGAAAGAGATATGGACATCGGAAGAAAACTGGCGAAATTTTCCCGGGATGAAAATGGTGGAGTTGGTTGGGTGGAGTGGTGATTGGTTGTGATGGTTTGTGGCGCTGGTGATGGGGGCGGTGGTGGGCTGCGAAGGATGGGGTGGATGTTGGGTTTGGGAAGATAATGGAGATAACAAAATTTAATTTTGTTAACATAAATTATTAACATCCGTTAAAATAAATTAATGTTCGTTAGAAAAAATAACGTGTGTTAGATTTGATTGAGTTTGACCATATTTGACCAAGTAATATTATTATATTTTTCTAAAAAAAATGAAAAAAGTAAAAATGTTCGACTTATATGTTGATTATGTGTTAGTTATAAGAGTTTGACCGAGTTTCACCGAATTTGACCAAATAATATTGTTCATTTTTTCTAAAAAAATGAAAAAGGTGATTTTTTTTTTACACTTATTTGTTAATTATGTGTTAGTTATAATAAGAGTTTGACCGAATTTGATCAAATAATATTTTTATTTTTTTCTAAAAAATTGGAAAACGTGAAAGTATTCGACTCTTATCTGTTAACTATGTGTAAGTTATAAGAGTTTGACTTCTGGTTGACCGAGTTTGACCAAACTTGACCAAATAATATTAATTTTCTTTTCTGAAAAAATGAAAAAAATGAAAATTTTCAACTCTTAAATGTTAATTATGTGTGAGTTATAAGAGTTTGACTGCTGTCAAACATTATTTTTTTGTAAAAAAATGAAAAAAAAATATTTTTTGTAACTCTTATATGATAATTATATGTAAGTAATAAGAATTTGACTGTTGTTTGACCAAATTTGACAAAAAAAAAATGTTATTTTTTTTAATAAATGGAAAATGTGATTTTTTTACTCTTATGTGATAATTATGTGTTAGTTATAAGAGTTTGACTGCTGTTTGACAAAGTTTGACCAAAATTTTTATTATTCTTTTGTAAAAAAATGGAAAAAGTGAGAGGAGAGGGGAGGGGCAGTGTTTTATTTATAGCAGAGTAGTTTTGGGATTTAATAATTTTAGTGGACTAGGTGGTAAATAAGAATATTAGCTTGGACTAGATGGTAGATGAAAATATTAGGTTGGACTAGGTAGTAATTAGCCTTAGGATGGGGGACCCTATGGTAATTTTCTGTTTAGAAATCTACATGTGTCACACATATATTGGTGGTGTATAGAATCTTTCTATACAACAAGTGTAAATGTATCATCTTCCCTCAAAATCCTTCTTCTACCAATAAGAAATTCAAATAATTATCCCCTCCTCCATCCCTTCCTCCAAAATAAATTTGAAAAATATAAATAAATACTCTGTTCTTAGTTAGACTATACAAGGAGATAAATTAAGAAAAGGTAAATGTTGTGAGTATGAAAAGTGAGTATGAAAAGTAAGTAAGAGAAAGAATGAGAGATAAAGTGGGTAGGGAGTTTTTATTATGAGAATGACAAGTGAGTCTCATTATCCATTTTAGGTAATAAAACAACTAAAAACCTTAATATGAGACAGAGGGAGTATCAAATTTACCTATTTTCTCTCTCCAATTTTCAGGAGGGACGTGCATTTAGAAAGGAAAGATGGCTGTAATAGGTTCTGACGTGATGAACTCTAACAAGGAATTGTACTAGACTAGACTAGGCGATAGATCTGTAATAAACTTAATAAGAATTTGTAACACGATTGTAGACACCGAAAATTTGTCAATGTTGATTATTTTTTGACTTATTAAATTAGTCAAAATATTGACTTTTCTAAAGAATACAAAAGTCAAAATCCAAATATTATTTCAATGTCTCGTTTCTTAATATGTTGGTAAAGTCCAAACAAAATTAATGGACAATCCAATATAAAATAAATGGATCCGTTCAAGTCATAAATATGCTTTGGCCCATGCAAAAGCCCAAATCTTCTTTCTAAATTCAAAATGATAATAACTTTATTTATTTTGAATTCCTTATTAACAAAAAGAAATAAAATATATAATTTGGGCAAGTCAAATACATTTCCAAAAATAACTCACATGTGCCTAGCCTATAAATAAGAGGCTTTGCAAAGAGTTGAGGGGGATGGAGAAATCTCTACAAGAACAACAAGCCAAAGCTCTGCCAAGACTTCAAGCAAGACCTCCAACATCAAGAAATTCCGACGAAGAACAACAAGGTCAAGCCGTTCAAGTCAACATCAAATCAAATCGACGAAGAACACCAAGCCACGCGCCGTTCAGAGTCAACATCAAATCAAATCGACGAAGAACACCAAATCAAATCGACGAAGAACACCAAGCCACGTGTTGTTCAGAGTCAACATCAAATCAACTCGATAAAGAACAACAAGTCACCGCGCCGTTCAACGTCAACGTCTTCATCAACTTCATTCAAGATCAAGCCTCAACGGCCCTCTTTGAAGTCCAGAAGAAGATTTCAAATCTTGTTCGAGATCAAATCCATCGTTCCTCGTCCAAGATTGCAATCCAAGTTTAAACTATTCGGACTCAAGAGAAAGTTGCTCGACCCTTACCCAAAACCACGCCCAAGCTTCAACAGAAAAACCCGAGATCAAGCCCATTCGGCCCTCGAAGTTTAAATCACAACGGAGAAAGAATCAGAGGATTATTACCTTGTAATAGGTAAAATCATAGAGTTGTAACTTACATCACTTGATAAATAATAAAATTCATTTCTTGTGCATTTAATTTCGTGTCCACGTGTTAGACGAGAAATTAGTGTGTACAACGATGACAATTGCCTTTAATGAATAAAATACAACTAGCTCGTAAAAAAGAAAGGAAAGATGGGCAGCACCCGGTTTCTTATCAGCTGACACCCATACTCCCCATCTCGTGAACATCTTTAAACAAACATTTTGTTAGTACTCCCAAAGACCCATAATAATGAGGCCTTCTCTCTCTCTCTAGTGAACACTATCCCTTTCAAAATTGGGGGAAATAATGAGGTGGGGCTTGTAGAAAAACTTGTGACTTTCTACTTCTGGGGACGCATTTAATAATTAAAGTTGGGGAAAAAGAGAAGATAATTCACAGTAACTGAAAGATAGTATGAATTTGTTAGTGATGGCGTATTCTACTTTTGTTTGTTTACCTGCCAAAATGAAGAACAATTAGTATCTGCAACTGCAATAGGGAGGGTCCCCTCCTGGGTCCAAAATGAAGAAGAAAATTTCTTCGTTTGGATTGAATTTAGAGAGAGAGAGAGAGAGAGATCACTGCCACAAATGGCGCATTACAAATTAATAAGGTTGTGGTGGGAGGCGGAGGAGAGATGGCCGGGAGGGAGGGGGAGAACGACGATTTGTAAAACGCGATGACGACGGCTGTTAATGTGGTGGGCCAGACTCATTCATATTTGGTGGGCCTACGTCCATAGTTTAGGCCTGAAGGTCAATCATTTCTTTTAAATAAACTTCATTTCATTTCATTTCATTCATGATTTATTTTTTCAAAAGACAGGTTTCATGATTTATTTTTTAGTTTGATACCTAGGGGCGGCAAATTGGGTATTTTGGATCTACCAATTTAAGTTAAAAATACCCGAGTATCCAATGGATTTTTAACTTTAATTGGTAACCCAAAATACCCAATTTCGGGTATTTTTAACTTAAATTGGTAGATCCAAAATACCCAATTTGCCACCCCTATTGATACCGATTCATTTTTTTTAATCATTTTATTCAATTACTTAGTCTATTACTCCCTCTGTCCCTAAATGAGGGTCCAAATTTCATTTTAAGGGACACTGAAAATCTCAACTTTTTGAACAATTTGGTAACAACAATTCATATATAATCTTGTAATCTCCTTTCCAAACCTTTAGTTTTGCACGTATAAAGAAACCGGTGAATTTTTTTTCGAAAAAAAACGTTTAGGGAGAAAGTTATGTTTAAAAAAGACACTCATTTAGGGACAAAGATTCTTGAAAATTGACACTCATTTAGGGACAGAGGGAGTACTTATTTTTATGAAGTCTGGTACAGAAGATAAGATACAACTTTATCTATCATAAATCAAGTACACAAGCATACGAGATTCGAACCATGAACACCTCCTACTGAATAGTAACATAGTACAACCGGATACCACAAAAACATAAGTTTTTTTATACATGAATAAAGTGAATTGTGGCAATTATCAATCACTTAGTAAACATATTTGTGAAAGAATAAAAAAAGTATCGGGCAATTCCTGACCAAAAGGAACATATTCCTGATCCTGATAATGATAGAGGAACTTATTTGTTTTTATGTAATGACACTTTCAAATGTCCAAATATAAACAACATACCGTAGGGTATACATGGACCTGGTTATTTACCTTCAACCTTGAGAGTACATTGTTGTTAATTTTGTGTTTGTGCAATTTATCAACAGATGAATGATACATTAGTAAAAGTCTTATATTTTGATGAGCAATGCTAGGGGCACAAAATAAGCTCATAAAATCTTGCACATACAATGAAGTGACGATATTTTATTGGTTGCATCGATAATGAACCGCCACACTCTACTTTAAAACAACAATAAAATCATTACACTAGGATTTTGTGAGCAAGATTTGTGACTTTTTTGTGTCATTTTAATTTCACCACCACATACATCTAGCCCACGTGAATTGGGAATTAGGACCGTCTTGGGGGATAGCACGTTGGGCCGCCAATGACCATGTGTTACCAACTAAGCTCATATGGCATTAAGTTCGATGCAATTGTTTTCATTTTCAATTTGGGGTTTTAGTTTTTAATATACGGGCTTCCTCGTGCAGTCAACCTTATTTGCTTGGGTTGTCATGTGGCCCTTTACATTAGAGATCTCACAAGCGCACATTTTTTTTTTGCTAGTAGCTCTTTCAAAAACTTCACAATAGTGAAAATTTCTTTACAAGTGCAAATTATAGTTTTTTTTTTGACATTTAATTTAAAACAAAAGTAGTACTTTTGTTTAATTTTTCATTGATTTTCACCTTATTATTATTAGTTAGTTATTTCATTTTTGAGCGTCCATATGTTATTAACCCAAAATGAAAGTATGAAAACTTTTTGGGATTCACTTCCTCGCTCACATCGTCAATTCACTTACTTTCGATAATTTTGCTTCAATTATTAACGTAATAGTTTAATTATGATTTTGCTTATAAAAACATAAAGAAACATTTATCATTGTGGATGCTCCAAAATCAGATTTTTATAACTTGTGTACCGCATCGTGTATTAATGTCAATCCAATGATGGTACATGATTCATCTTAATGATATCAGCAATAATAATTTATAACCATCAAATCACACGCGTTACGAAATATGGCACTAAAAATGCTAAGTGATATCTCAATCTCATCATAAGATCGATGACAGCTACAAATTATTGTCCTCTTAATTTTTGGGAATGTGCTAAATTAAAGCATATGTAATGGTGAGAGAATATTTCATTTATCAGGTGAGTGAACTTGGTGCTTGAGCAAAATTTCGCTAAAAAAAATTGACATTTTGTAGTCGTGACCGTTTTTTTTTTGTTAACAAAAACATATTATCAATAAAAATAAAATTTTAAATTAATAGAGTATATATTATTGTTTAACTTAGTTTTTACTAATCCACATTACAAGAAATATAAAAAATAAAAAAATTGCTTTACACTTTGATTGTATTAATATAATCACATGTTTTTGTAAACACACACTCGTAAATATATGTAAATTTTGTTACGTAAAACGTTATACGAACGGAAAATAATAACTTAAAATACCACACTCGTAAATATATGTAAATTTTAGCGTAATTTACTCAATATATTTTATTTATTTATATATTATTCTTAAAACACAACAAGTTTAGTGTAATATTATTTAGTTTGACATTTTTTTGTATAAATAAATATACTAGTTATGATATTTACCACATTAATTTTAAAATACATGTCGCTTTAAGAGTTAATTTTTGTTCCAAAATACTTGACGTTATACTATTACAAATGAATATTTACTTTTGTTTACCTATTATACCCTTATTCATTAATTTTAAACTATCTTTTGTATGGATATTTAAACAATTTAAAAAATTGGATTATGTTAGAGTCAAATATTTTTTTGATAAGTATTAATCGCATTTTTTTAATATAATGTATAGAAGTCCAATACGACATGTATTTTGAAATATATCGAGTACTAAGGAGTGTATTTGGTTAGATGGTAAAAGGTGAGGGGTTAATTTGTGAGGCGAGAATACGGAAGGGCGGGAGGAGTAAATATCTAATCGAATGCTACTAGCTGTCCTCAACACCGTTACCAAACGGAGCGTCTTAGGCATTAAGATGTGAATCCAAAAAGAAAAAGGAAATATCTTTCCGACTAGGAGCAGACTTACATTCATGAACGTCGGTGGCTATAGTTGTCTTCCCCCCTCCCCTCCGACGATCCGTTCCCTCCCCCTCCCCCTTTCCCCAATCTCTCCCTCTCTCTCCCCGCGTATCTTCGGATATGGTTATATCTATTCGTATCTCAGTCTTCTTATACTTGATCCGTAGTCGGGCCCAATTCTAGGGTTTCCAATTACTTCTCCAATTACAGTTACTGTCCTTCCCAATTGATTTTTCTTTTCAAACCTCTCATTTTGAATCAATCCCATCACTCGATTTTGTTATTCGACTGCCAATTTGTTCACATCTCGGTCAAAATTGGGGCGTAATTTAGGGTTTGACTCGTAATTCGACATCTTCGTGTTCGCGGTTTAGTTTAGGGTTCTCTTGAATTCCGATTTTTTTTTTTTCTTTCCCTTTCATCTCCTTATCTCTCTGTCGTTTGTGATTTTGTTCTGATCGGCATAAGAGATGGTGGGTCCTGAGTCTTTAATTGTTTCGCCACCCACCCTTCAATCCTCAGACCCGTCGCCGTCGCCTAGACAGCATGGTGTTACGAAACCCTTATCTCTTGCGGGTCCATCCGAGGCTGATTTAATGAGGAACAAGGAATTAGAGAAGGTTGGTTGATTTGATTTGATTTATGACTGTTGCTACAATAATTCTCCATAGTATCTCTCTCTTACTCTTTTGTTTTGGGTGCCGCAGTTTTTGATTGAAGCTGGACTTTACGAAAGTAAGGATGAAGCTGATAAGAGAGTGGTGGTGCTTGGTCGTATTAAGCAGGTGCCTACTTTATATATTACCTCTAGTAATTCTTCTATAGCCGAATGCATATGATTATACGAAGTGCATAACTGACACTGAGCATGGAGGCTTTACTTTCTCTAAATAGCACGAGTAGTACATGTAAGTTAGTTTGCATTGGTAGTGCATTGCATAACAGGCAAAGACAAGTATTAGGTCCTAGGCTATTCATGAATTCGGTTGTCATGTTCCATAGAGTATTTCTTCTTCTTTTGGGGGAGGACGGGTAGAGGGAGAACAGTGTTAGCTACTGGAACTTCCCTCAAGTTATTGTATGTTAAGGTAGTAGTCTCCGTGAAGCAGTCTGCTTTTCCTTCCAATAATCTTAGTTAAGATTCAACTTTTGAAAAGATAAATGAAATTGTAATGGCATGGGAAAGGCATCTACTTAAAATACGTTTTAGAAGAAGGTTTTCCATGAAAGATCTTCTCCCTATGAATTGGGTTCACTCCCTAATGTATCTGAAGCACTTCCTCATCTGATGATGGACATCTCATTTATAAAAACCAGTCTAAGACTTCATGTTTCACATTTATATTGAAGCATTTTAACTGCATGTACTTGTTTTGTGTGTGTGTTTTATTCTTTGCATACTTACGAAGATATGAGTGATTTACGTCTGGATTCAGTGGGTTTAAGTTTTTCCATAATATCCTCTTTGATTATTCATCTTTTGACCATTTTTTTATGCTATTGCATAATTTTAGATCGTAATCAACTGGGTGAAGCAACTTACTCGTTTAAGAGGGTATACAGATCAGATGGTGGAGGATGCAAATGCAGTCCTATATACGTTTGGATCTTACCGTCTGGGAGTAAGAAATTATATTCGCCTCCCTTTTTCATGTTTATTTGCTCTTCGCATCTTTTTGAACACCTTTATTAGTTTGAGTTCTACTTTGAACGCGCATGTGGATACATTTATTTCATGTTGTTACATAATGTTTCCTGGCTCACGCAGTTCTGTCGTTTAATACTACTACTGTATTAGGCTTATGGGTTGTAAAATGTAAAGGTTACAAATGCCTTTGAGCTTTATTATATATAGGTAGGTGCTCAAATGAGAACCACAATTGCGTGAGAACCGTGAGAACCGAGCATAACCATTAGATTAGAATCAAAATTAAGGTCCAGATTATAGATACATTGGATACACTTGGATACAATACATAAATTTTGATATTGTACATGGATACAGTACCTAAACAAGTACTGTATCCAAGTGTTGCACTTGGATACAGTAGGTTAAAAACTAATGTATCCAATTGTATTTTCAAAAATTAGCTACTGTATCCAAGTTTATCCAATGTATCTATAATCTGGACCCTTGATTTTGTATTTAATCAAACGGTTGTGATTGGTTCTCATTTAAAAAGGTTCTCACAGGAGCGCGACCATATATATAGCTCCTGTGAGAACCATTTTAAATGAGAACCAATCACAACCGTTTGATTAAATACAAAATCAAGGGTCGTGCTCTTGTGAGAACCTAAATATCGTGAGAACCGTGAGAACTTGGATACATTAGGTTTTTACCTAATGTATCCAATGGTTCACTTGGATACATTTCTTGGATACATTATGTAAAAACTAATATATCCAATGGTTCACTTGGATACATTAAGAACCTAATGTATCCAAGTTCTCACGGTTCTCACGATATTTAGGTTCTCATTTGAGCACCTATATATATATATATATACTCCCTCCGTTTCATGTGGATTGAGACCAAAAAAATGGGCACAATAATTAAGAGAATGTAGTGAATGTGTGGTGGAAAATGAAGAGAGAGAATGAGTGGGGTAAATAGTAGTGTTGGTTGGATAAAATGAGTGGTGGAAAATGAAGAGAGAGAATTAGTGGGATTAAATGTGTGGGGTTGGGTGAATATAATATATTAAAAAGTTTGCCATTTTGGGCAGTCTCAATTGAGGTGAAACGGACGAAAAGGGAAATAAGTCTCAATTCACATGAAACGGAGGGAGTATATATATAGGTAGGTGTTCAAATGAGAACCTAAATATCGTGAGAACCGTGAGAACTTGGATACATTAGGTAAAAAACTAATGTATCCAATGGTTCACTTGGATACATCATTGGATACATTACTTGACTTGGATACATCATTGGATACATTACTTGGATACATTAGGTAAAAACTAATGTATCCAATGTGCACTTGGATACATCATTGGATACATTAAGTTCTCACGATATTTAGGTTCTCATTTGAGCACCTACCTACCTATATATATATATATATATATAAACTGGATAAGTTGTATTATCTCGATTCAGTTGTTTTCTTGGGTTAAATATGAGGAGTTTTTGTTCCCAGTGGGACGGAATGGGGGGGGGGGGAGAAAACTGAAACAGTTAAATTGTGTCGCTTGATGCAAATTTCGCACATATCTTCCATTAACATTTGATGCAAATGTTTGCATATTCTGACACTTGATGCTAATGTTTAAAGTTATGTTTGCTTTACTTGTGTATCTTGAACTCACATTCAATTTATTTCTCAATTTATTTATTTCCTAACTTTTTATGCTTATGCATCATTTAGCCTTCCTATCTACATTGTGGACCACATGTTTAAGTGATGTATGATGTATCTCTAGCCAAACACACGTCTCGCGGCATAGAAGCGATGAAAGTTGTGCTCGGAAGTTGGGTTCCCTACTGTTAGTATGGAATGATACAACGTCACGTGATATCTAATTTTCCCTTGCTACCTTCACTTCTGTTTTGTAAGCATATCTGACTTTATGAATGATGTCAAGTGTGGCCTCGCTACAACAACCATGTCTTTTCTAAATTTTTGATGGTTGACGTTGTTGTTGTTTTGTTTCGGACATTACGTTAATGGTAATACATTTTTTGTTCATTGGATTTGGGGACATTATCTTTTTATTCTGGTGGTAGGTCCATGGTCCAGGAGCAGACATTGATACCTTATGTGTGGGGCCATCATATGTGAATCGCGAGGCAAGTATCTTAAGCTGGAGTTTTACATTGCACGCACACACATCGGCATATGTTAACAGTCTCCTCTTCCCTGGGTTTCAGGAGGACTTCTTTTTTGTGCTGCACGACATCTTGGCGGAGATGGAAGAAGTAACTGATCTTCAACCAGTTCCAGATGCTCATGTCCCTGTTATGAAATTCAAGTTTGATGAAATCTCAATTGATCTTTTATATGCAAGTATATCTCTTTTGGTTGTTCCAGATGTGAGTAACAGTCCCTAGGCACTTTTTATACTCATGAAATGTCTTTTCTTTCTGTGTTCATTTGAAGTTGACTATGACCTTCATGGAACTGATTATCAGCATCCCATGTTTTTCTTATCTTCCGAACTCATATATGTAGGTAGATTATAATTGATTTTCCTGAAACCTCTGCTTTCAATGAGCAGTTTCCCCCTCTGTATCTCAAGGAGGGTGTTTCTTCTGGTGGCGATGGTTGTTAAGGTGTGGTGGCTGTTGCTACTTACCAACTGATCGACTGTTACTGTTAAGAGACTAGATTTCACGACCTTCATTTTGTTCCCACAGATTATCATTTTTGAAGTGGTGGCTGTTGGTAGTTGTGTACTGATCATAGTTGTCAAAGGCGTCCGCCCGCCTCGCCCGCCTCGCCATTTTGGCGCCTTGCGGGGTCGGCCGCCTTTGTGAATTCTGGCGGGCTGTTTGCGTTTTTTTTTTCCCGGAAACCTCGTCGATTTAAAATGACGGAGACCCTAATTTGTTTGACGATAAGCGATAGAATTACCGTGAAACTCTCGCCGACTAGAAATCCCAAATTGACTTGAGAATTGCGACCTGCGGGCAACGGCGACCTCCAAGGCTCCACCCTTCAACGAAATTTTCTCTTGATTCTGCGTGGTAGAGTCCCTCTGTTGTCGTCTCGTTGTTCTCTTTATGCGTCTTAATTTATGTCTGCGGCTTTTTGCTGAGTGCCCTAATTTCTGGTCTGGTCTTTTTGTTATTTCGAAGACAGCATGTGCACCATTAGTTTATTTTTTCTGAAAAAATTGTGTTCATTAAATCTTAAGTTTTGTTTTAAAAGTTGTTCGTGGTTCCGTCTCAAAATTAATGTTTAAATTTATTTTTATCTCAAAATAAATTACGATATTTATTTTGATTAAGACTTTAAATTTATGTCACTTTCTTAAACTGGTACTTTGTTAATTTGAATTTGGTGGTTTAAAATTTTCTTTTGGGGGTCTAAATTATGTTATGATATTATTATTCAATGTTTTATTTTTGTTCATAATACAATTTAATCTTTGTTTATATGTTGCATGTACATTTCTATTTTTTCCTAATATTTATTAATTTTTTTTACTACTTATCCGCCTTGCTCGCCTTTTTACCGCCTTCCACCCGCCCCGCCTTTCGCCCTTTTTCAGGTAGATATCGCCCGCCTCCCGCCTTTCGCCTTTAACAACTATGGTACTGATCAGGTGTTAAAGTTGTGCGAATTAAGTACCATTATGTTCATTGTGTGCATACAGATTCCTTGTTGAGCTTCAGCCACTTGTTTATATCTATTCCCTTTTGCCCTCTCCTTGAACTGAATTCTCCATATCTGGGTTTAGGGGTGGTGGTGGTCATTTAGGTTTTGTTAACAGTGCAAATATCATTGCATAAGTGTTTATTTTACTAATTTAATGTTTGGGAATTTGAAATTGTAATTAGTTAGTTACCAGGAATTATTTACAGGATCTATATTCTTCATAACATGTGCACGTGTTGACATATTTACATACTTTGTCCTATAGAAACAAGGAATAATTGCAATATTCCTTCATGAAATTTCCGCACAAAAAATGGTTCGGTCTCTTGCTTTAGATTCTTCTCTTTGCTTTTATCACTAGGGGTTTGTAGGTGATCTTTGAGTCCTGAGAGAAACAACTTTTTTTTTTTTTTTTTTCCTGAGCCTTTTCTTTCCTTGTCCTACTTACTAAGGGCCTCTGCAATTAGCAACAACTTTTTTTCTCTCTGTTTTTTGGTGGCAGTTTTTTTCAATCCCTTGTGTGCTGGTCTTGTCATCTCATTATCTATGACTTTCCACTTAGTTATCTTTAACAAAATTTTCTGCCACCACTAGGTGTTGTGGCCTTAGTTATTGAATTTAGGTAAGTCTTAGAAGTTCTCCCTTCCCCTATCTATATGGGCTTACTGGTATACATGTTCCATTCTCCTGCTAAAATTGAGGCTAGAAAGGTAACATGAATTACCTGCTGACTGTTGACTTGAGTGATGTAAAGCTGTATTCGTGTGGACATACTAATTGTATGTCACTATGTTTTGAGCTGACTTTTGTTACACATAATTTAGTTGCTAGAATCATCTTGTACTCCCTGATTCTTTTTCGATAACTTTAGACTGTTTCCTGTTGACTTTTTTTAGTGTGGGTTGAACTCCGGGGGTGGGTGGGTGGGTGGTATGATACCAGCTGTATCTGATAATTTCCTTGCATGTCTTTACTTTCCGCTCCCTCTCTGAACTAGTCATAGGTATACCAAAGCTGCTCTGCTCTTCTTCATGTTGATTTCTTATTAACTTGTTTCATCATTTCATTTATGTATGAAACTAATTTATCTACAGGACTTGGACATCTCGGATGTATCTGTGCTGTACAATGTTGATGAGCCAACTGTTCGTAGTCTTAATGGCTGCCGAGTCGCAGATCAAATTCTTAAGCTTGTTCCAAATGTTGAGGTGATCAATCAAATGCTTGGTTGGTTATTGTTGTTCATTTTCGAAAGAAAACGTTCAAAACCAAGCTGACCTATCAAAAGTTACGATTTCTGACTTTTTTTCTTTGTTTATCTAGCATTTTAGGACCGCGCTTCGCTGTTTAAAGTTTTGGGCTAAAAGACGTGGTGTATATTCAAATGTAAGTTGGCTCTTCTGCCATTTTTATTTTTGCAAAATAAATCCACCTTTATTAGTCTGAGGTTGCCTTATATCATAGAGTGAACTACATTTCTGACCACTGTACAATTTGGGTGTTATCAATTTGACCATTCAACTATTAGCTTTGCTAATGTCACCATTGTACTAATGATTTAATCGCAAATGTTTTACCCAAATGGGTAACGATAGTTAATATTTACGAAGATTATATTATTTTCATCCTCACCTTTAATTATTTTCTATTTTCATCCCTAAACATTTTTCTTCTTTCGATATTGTCCTTTATTGAACATATTAGATAATCAGGTTAATTATCTGGATAACTACACAACCGTAGTCAACACCCGGCACCAGCATCAACGTCCGCCGCCGCCACCACTACCACCCACACACAACCACCATTGTCTTTTCCACCAGCCACCACTACACCCACAACCATCTTCTCCAACCACCATCATTGTGATTCAATGGAACAACCCCAAGCTTATTTTGTTACTTTTATTTGAGTCTGCCTAGTCGTTGGAGCAAACATCAACAATATTAATTTTTCTTATAAAAAAACTAGTTTCATAGCAATAAACAGAATTTAATAACCCACAAAAAAATAGACCAGAAAATTTTATTTTTAGAGGGAGATAGGGTGGATTTGATATCAAAATCAAATCCAGATCTACAATTAGGAGAGAGACGGCAGTGACGAGAATGGTGAGATGCCGGAAGGGGGAGGGTATCGCTGGGATGATAGCTGCTTTGAGTGTGCTTCCTATGGCGTTGATATCTCGGAGATGGCGACCAAACAGAAAAAGTAAGTACGAGGGAAAGAGAGGAGAAGGCTTGGGATGGATGGTTGGGAAGAAGAAATTGAAAGGAGGATAGGAGAGAAGATGAACAGAGGGAGTGGAAGGAGGGGTATTAATGGTGCTGGTATGTGGAAGGGAGTGGAAGGAGGGAGAATTTGTAAAATCTCTTCAAAATGAAAAAAAATAATCCAGTCAGTCAATTCCTAAATCGGTGTTTAACACAAAATAGGACAATATTGAAAGAAAGAAATTATTTTGGGTTGAAAATAGAAAAATATAAAGCCGATGGACGAAAATAACATTTTGGTCGTTAAGCATTAATGACCGTTATCAATTTGGGTGACATTTGCTATTAAATCATTAGTACAATGGTGACATTTGTAAAGTTACGAGTTGGATGTTCAAATTGATGACGCCCAAATTGCACAATGGTCAGAAATGTAGTTCACTCTATATCATATGTATTCTATTGGTACTCAAGTTTCAAATGACTTGTTAGTTTTTCATTCACTTTTGGCATTGCTACTAATATAACTGGCATTGGAAAATTATTATCAGCAAGCGTTCCTTTCACCCTGGACCTCTAATCTTGGTAAATCCTGCTATGTTGTTCATTATAAATTTACAATAGGATTTTTCTTCTCTTTATTTTCGCAATTATTTTTATTTTTGTAAGCATTGCTACTAATATAACTGGCATTGGAAAATTATTATCAGCAAGCGTTCCTTTCACCCTGGACCTCTAATCTTGGTAAATCCTGCTATGTAGTTCATTATAAATTTACAATAGGATTTTTCTTCTCTTTATTTTCACAATTATTTTTATTTTTGTAATTTTTTGGAAAGTAGAATTTGTGTGTTCATCATCGTTAGAATCTTTTTTGATGTTAAGGAAATCAAGCTCGCTTTTCAAATATGATGTAACAGGTCAAATATGGGATGAAATTGTACTTCTGTGAATCATCCAAAAGAAAGTCTTTGTCAGCTCTGTGAAATCAATGGTCCTTAGAAATGTTAAATATGAGTTTCTGCTATTTTAATATGGAACTCATTTTGCTCCCCCGGTGATTTTATAGCTCTTGTATGACTATACTCATTTATCTTATAGCTCTTGTAGGACTATGCTCATTTATCTTTAAATTAGTATGTCTGTTACATGTACCTCCCATGTTTGTTTTGTGGTATAGGTTACTGGGTTTCTTGGTGGTGTGAACTGGGCTCTTCTCGTGGCTCGAGTTTGTCAGTTTTATCCGAATGCAGTTGCAAGTATGCTAGTTTCAAGATTTTTCTGGGTTTATACTCAATGGAGATGGCCCAATCCAGTGATGCTTTGTCCAATAGAGGAGGATGATCTTGGTTTTTCTGTATGGGATCCTCGTAAAAACCCAAAGGACAGAACTCATCATATGCCAATTATAACACCTGCCTATCCATGCATGAACTCGAGTTACAATGTCTCAACCAGTACTCTCCGTGTTATGACAGAGCAGTTCCAATTTGGTAATAAAACTTGCGAGGTAATGAAGTAGAAATTTTCCAGTTTTTTGGTAGTTATCATTATTAGTCTATCAAGATGAGATCTTATTCTTTCCAAATACAGGAGATAGATCTGAACAAAGCACACTGGACTGCATTGTTTGATCCATATATGTTCTTCGAGAGCTACAAAAACTATTTGCAGGTTGACATAATTGCTACCGACTCTGATGACCTTCGTGCTTGGAAAGGTTGGGTTGAATCGCGGCTAAGACAACTTACGCTAATGGTAATATTTATACCTTTTGAACCCTTGTGGTGCCGCGGAATTGGGTTGACAACGAATTTCTATATCTATATTCAGTAGTCTGAAGTCTGACAAAATGAATAAGGCTTATTACTTTTCATATTAATATTATGCAGATTGAGCGGGATACATATGGAAAGTTGCAGTGCCATCCTTATCCACATGAATATGTTGATCCATTAAAGCAGTGCTCCCATAGTGCGTTCTTCATGGGATTGCAGAGGAAACTAGGTGAGGTTGTCCAAGAAGGTCAGCAGTTTGATATCCGTGGTACGGTCGACGAGTTCAGGCATTCAGTGAATATGTATGTGTTCTGGAGACCGGGAATGGAAATCTATGTGTCTCATGTCAGAAGAAAGCAAATCCCGTTGTATGTTTTTCCAGAGGGTTATAAGAGGACTCGACCCCCGAGGCTTATGAGCCCCCAGCAGTGTGAGAGATCAAGTGTTGATGGTGATGTTTGCAGGTCAGGTTCAGGTGATAGACTTCCTAGGAAGAGAAAAGATTTTGAGGGGCCAAATGTGAAGCAAGATATTCCTGATAAGAGGCAATCGATTAGCCCCAAGAGACGTGATTCAGTATCCCCGGAAATTGTTAGTATTTCATGTGGTGGTAGATTGAAAGAGTGCTCAACAGTGAGGGTGGATGCTAGCTTTGCTTCGCAGGGAGATCAATCCGGGAAAGCCGTTGGATCTACTGGATGTGTTTCAAATTCTAGTGTTCTCACAAACCTTACAAATGATGTTAGCTCATTTGATGATGTGGCACCAGAAGCGTTAGCTGGTTGCGGTGAAGAAACCCCTAGCAGCGCTGTCGGGAGCAACAGTCAGGGTTCTTCGATGGGTGATTCAAGCGAGGTGGATTCCCAGTTGCTTCAAGTTAACGAGTGTGGAAATGATTCCCATATGTTTGAACCCGAGGTAGTAAATGTAAGTTCTCGTTCTTCCTGTTTTTTTGGACATTACTCCCTCCGCCCCATGAAAAATGTCGCACTTTCCTTTTTAGTCCGACCCAAAATAATTTCATGTTTCCAAGTAAAAAACAAATTTAGTGCAATTTTTCTATGGTAAAATAATCAATACGCAAACAAATAAACCACATTCCTTAAAAACATCAACAAGGTAGGAGGGAGTACTTCACAAAAATGTTTCTTGTTCAACTAAGATTGCTGTTGAGACTTTAATCGCAAGTTCCTGCTCCGTTAAATGATTGCATAGTTGCAATCTTTGTTCTGTGCATGAGAGCCATGTAACTCATTTGGTTTCTTCTGTTTTTTCATGAAGCCGAATGGTCAACTTGGGGTGATACTGAAATCTAGGAGTGGAACTGACTTGGAAACTGTACAAAACCCGGTGATGAGGCATGTATAATGAATTTGTTGGTGGTCTTTGTTTCGTTTAAAATTGTTGTACCATATTTCTTTATACTGCTCTTTTGGATTTTTGTATGGATGTTTGAATATCAGGATAGGTGTGACATCAATAGCTTGAATGATGAGAAGCTGCAGCATTCAAAGGATTATTGGGAGGATGGCAGAAAGCCAGCAGTTGTGGTAAGTGCGTGCTAATTGCTGGCTTTCAACTTCTTTCTTGTTTTTCCAGGCAATCTCTGCGGTATCCACGATCGTCTTCTATTCAAGCATCTTCCAGTTTGAAGAATTCTTAGTTTGTTGGGGGGGGGGGGGGGGGGGGGGGTAGGATTGGGGTTAGAAGTGTGGGTGGGATGGGGGTTTGAAGTTTTATATTGTCATGTACAGTTTTTTAGTTGCAGTGTTGGTGTGGGTTTTTTTTTTCTTTCTCTGGTGGGTGGGTGGGTGGGTGGGGGTGTTTGTCTTTAAGTGGAAGGGGTGTGGGTAGTTTGTGATAAGAGTTGAATATTAACATTGAGGCTTTACTGTTTCTGACATATTTTCTTTGTATCCCCAGTTTTACTGGAGACATGTTTGTAGAAATGTATCAAATCTCTCGGTATCTATTTTAATCTTGTTGATATGTTGGAACTTTCTGGAAGGGGCAACTGTTTGACGTTGAGTGCTGGCTTATTTAGTTTTCCTCTATTTGAGGGATTGGTTAGTTACCCTTTGGTAACAAGTCTGTCAGATAGACAGATACCTATTTGGTTGTGGTATAGGGTGACAATGATACTATTCCTAACTATAGAACAATAACCATTTTTAGAATTGTATAGGATTTTTTTTCATAAAGTTATGGTCAAAGTTGATCAAATGAATAGTAACTGTGTATATTGAGTTGGACGGAGGTAGTAAAATATAATTGTCTTAAACTATGATAAAATATTAAACAATCATACAATATCAATGCTACTCTACAATAGTGGGTGATAACTGATATTTTTTTATTAAGTATAGATAAATAGAGCAATGACAGGGGCAGTGGCGGAGCTACCCCAATAATGCCAAAGGGGGCAATTGCCCTCATTAATTTTTTTAAAATAAAAATTTACTAGTGGATTTTTTTAAAAAAAAAAAATTGGGAGTTTAGTGCAATTTATTGAAATTTGCTCCATTTGAAATAAAAGTAATAATGCATTAGAATTTTTTTTGCCCCCATTAATGAAAATACAGTTAAATTTTTTTATTGTGTAACTTTTGCCCCCATTGATGATAATTTTTGCCTCCGCCACTGGACAGGGGTACAAAAGAAGTACACAAAAAGATGGATACAAAATGAGATGACGATGTTTTATTAGTTTCATCGATTGTGAACCCAGACATACTTTAATTAAAAGCACCAATAAAATTAATAATGATACATCATTTTGTATACCAATTTTTGTGACTTTATATTACCCTCTAGAGTAAATTTTACCTTTTATAAAAATTTAGCAAGTAACATGTGTAAAAAAAAAAAGTACATTTGATTTTTACGAAATGGATTGTTTAGATTAGTTGGTGAAAGAAATGTGAAACGGAGGTAGGCATGACAAAAAAGAGAAAAAAGACATGACATCGAATAAGTAAAAGGCACGTGTTACCGTGTACAAAAGCAACACTCTGTGGTCCACATTCCCAACGAACGACTGAGCTTATATGCAGGAGCTCACAAATATAAATACTCGAATGAAACAAATCCCCCACCAGATCATCTTAATTTATGTATCCCAATCTCCTACTTTCTTCCTAATCTCCCACGAACAAACAATCTTTATTAGGGTTCCTTTTATTCAATTCACCAAAATTCTACTTGTTCATCAATCAATCACTCTCAATTCAATTCCCTTCCATCAATCTATCGATATTGATCAATGAAGCAGCATTCTGATTTCCTGATCTGATCGCATCAAGTATCATAAAAAAAACCGATCAATCTTTTTTTTTTTTTCCTCCTATCGTTTCATTTCAATTTCAATTTCCATTTTGATTGTTTGTTATGGGGAAGGTGGCTGTTGGAGCGGCGGTTGTTGGCGCGGCTGCCGTTTGCGCTGTCGCCGCGTTGGTCGTTCGCCACCGCATGCGGAGCTCCAGTCGGTGGGCACGTGTGGCTTCTATACTTAGGGAATTGGAGGAGAAGTGTGGGACGCCTAATGCAAAGTTGAAGCAGGTGGCTGACGCTATGACGGTCGAGATGCACGCCGGACTCGCATCTGAAGGTGGCAGCAAACTTAAGATGCTCATCAGCTACGTCGATAACCTCCCCACTGGGTATACACTTGCATTTTCATGTAATCCTTTTTTAATTTTATTATACTCAATTCTTCTATGGATCGACTAATATAATGGAAATTTAGTAAATTGTTTTTAAACATTCTTTAAGTGACAAGTCTCTCAGCAAATGTAAGTAAATTATGTCACTTTTTCTTGATTCAGTCGACGTGAATGGAATGAATCATGTTCATAAATTACTTTGCCTAATGCCATATTTTTTGTTCAGATTTGTCCGTTGGACCTCTCCAACTCAATATATTAAGCCTGTCAATTTCTCGAACTCAGACCTTGTCCTGATTCTCTATGTATGCCATTGCCTTTCTGCCATCATCATTACCCTTGTTACAGCTGTATGCCTGTATGCTTCTCTTTGAGTTCCAAATTGAATATTATTGGAGTCACTTGTCAAATTTTATTTTGATCACTTGATTACTGTCGTTTCTTACACTATCAAGATTCATTTGAATCAAACTTCTTCTTAACATAGTTCCTGCATTTAACTTGATGGCTGATTGTGCATCAGTAGTTGTTAAAATTAATCAGTAGTTAGATTTTTATTTGGTTGGCATCTGTTGGTATTGTGCTGGGCCTTGATCCGGCATTTGATAATTATAAACCATCCACAATAAAGGGGTAATCACCTGTAACAATGTAAAGAACACCACTTCTTAAGATTAAGAATTTGTTCCTAGGATAAATAATTTGTTATATAGTTGCTGATCCCAACTACCATATGGAAATAAACCTTAACCAAGTCTAGACACACCCCATTAATCTTATATTGGCAAAAGGCTTGAGCCTCAAGGAGGATCATCATTAACGATCAGCCATGTGTGAGTCCAATTGCCTAGTCAATCTGCTGTTGTGGAGTATGACTTCAACCACAAAATGTGCTGGGTTGGGAGATGGTTGAGAGACATGTAGTTAAATCTTAAGGTTAATCTCCTTAGTTATATGTGGTCGGGAGAGGTATAGGAAAACAGCACCAATAAGTTGTAGCTACTGCTAGTTAAGAAACTACTGCTGCTTGTAGGTCATCTGTCCTGTGGCTTGAGATCATAAAGTCTGCCTTTGATGTATTTTAGAATCAGTTAACTGCTAGACAAAGAGTAAGGCATGCAATTGCTAAACCAAAATATACAAACTAGTTAAGAGCGCATTCTTTGTTCTCTACCTGCAGACATCATTACTTTACTGCAAAAATGTCCATATGATTTGTAATGGTAGTTATGTTACCCCCCCCCCCCCACTGTTTCTTTTACTGAAACATATCCCTTAGTGCTTATAAAACCCGGGATATGCTTGAAACAAAGAATATAAAAATGTCATATGGCTAGTACAGTATCTTTGAAAAGAAATTAAAATTCCTGTTGTTTTCTCTTTCCTTTATCTTTACTCCTAAGGACTAGGATCAGATATGTGTTAACATGGACATACTGATTTTTTCTGACTAGCAAAGGGGTTATATTTTTATTGGCATATTATCGAGCAACATGAATCTTTCTCTTTTCTTCCCTATGGTCAGTGATTTAAATGCAGCTTGTAAGTAGTGCATGCCACTTAAAAATCTGTCTCATTCTCGATCTCATGCTAAGATGGTCTGGGTTGTAGTCTGCTTGGACATTCCTCACAAGAGCCACATATACCAATCAGTAGATGGATGTTACTAATTTTTTGTAATTCTGACCCAGCTAATGGAGAATGGTGATCATAGCTTTCAAATAAATCATCCAAAAGTCATTTTTATCGGAAAAAAAAAGTCTCAAGTTCACATTATTTTTTTCCAGAAAATTTTCCATTAACTGACTAGAGTAAAGTTATCTTTCTCGTTGATCATATTACAGTGATGAGGAAGGAGTCTTTTACGCATTGGATCTTGGTGGGACAAACTTCCGTGTGTTGCGAGTGCAATTGGGAGGGAAGAATGGCGGTGTTGTTGGTCAAGAGTTTGAAGAGGTTTCAATTCCACCTCAATTGATGGTTGGAACGTCAGACGTAAGTGTTATTTCCTTGAGACTGTTGCTCAGTAGCTTCATACTTGTACATATGTGTTATTAACTAAGTGCTACTGGCCATCTGCGGTTTCTGAATGTTGCGTTGGCTGTTTCCAGGCACTTTTTGACTTTATTGCAGCAGAACTTGCAAAATTCGTTGCTGAAGAAGGTGATAAGTACCACCTTTCTCCCGGTCATCAGAGGGAACTAGGTTTCACTTTCTCGTTTCCCGTGATGCAATTGTCAATCAATTCGGGGACTCTTATGCGGTGGACAAAAGGATTCTCTATTGATGATGCGGTTAGTCCTCATAGCTTCGGCCTGTTCATGGTTTTATTTTTGCCTTTGTCCTTTTTTGTACAGAGTGTCCTCATCAGCTTCAACCTGTTCATGTTGTCGATTCTCTGCATTCAGTATACTTGCTTAAAATGAATTTTTATTAATATCAGAACTCAGATCTAATATATTTACAGTGAGGACACTAATATTCATCTACATGTGAGATGAATTAACTGTTCATATTTGTAAACTGGTTGATTATTATTGTTAAGGCTTGAATTTTGTTGCTTGATGATCAGGTAGGTCAAGATGTGGTTGCACAACTGTCGAGGGCTATGGAAAGACAAGGTGTTGATATGCGTGTTTCAGCTCTGGTACGTGGATTTGATAGTTTTATGATGTCCGCTGATATTTGCTGTCGATCGTGAAGACATCTTCACAATATGAAACTTTCTCAGTAAAACAATGTTTTGGTTTTGGCTCCAGGTCAATGATACAGTTGGAACATTGGCGGGAGGTAGATTCGTCAACAAGGATGTTGTTGTTGCTGTGATTTTAGGTACTGGAACAAATGCAGCTTATGTGGAACGTGCCCAGGCTATTCCAAAATGGCATGGTCCTCAACCTAAATCTGGAGAGATGGTTAGCTTCCCTTACCGAATCAATAATCATTGAAAAATGTCAAAATTCATTTTGAAGTCCCATCAATTTTGTCCTGCAGGTTATAAATATGGAGTGGGGTAACTTCAGGTCGTCTCATCTTCCCTTGACAGAGTATGACAATGCATTGGATGCTGAAAGTTTAAATCCTGGTGAACAGGTGAATTTATCTCTGTATATACTTAATCTCTTGTCCTTAACTCCTTTGTGATAAACAAATTTCGTGTTTTATTATTTTTGCAGATATTTGAGAAAATAACTTCCGGCATGTATCTGGGAGAAATTGTTCGCAGAGTTTTATTGAGGATGGCTGAGGAAGCTGCTCTTTTTGGTGATACAGTCCCACCTAAACTAAAGATTCCACTCATATTGAGGTAATTCTGCAAAGGATTGGCACAATCTACGTTACAACTAACTCTTATGGAAAACAAATTCTATAGCTCCAGGTGCTTTGAATGCTTTAGGTTATGGTATTATGGATCTTAGTCAGGAAGGTGATCTTGCGTAAAACACACAAACATGTTAACATGCACAGATCCTAAATAGAGTTTATTGAGAGAGAAGTTCATAAAATAGAAGATCTAGACCTATTGATCTTTGTCGTTGCTTATAGTGTCCACCCTTCTTATACCTTGTAGAGCAGGAGCCTCCTGCACTCAGTATAACTTGTATCTTTCTGTCATTAACTCTGACCCATGATACACTGATTGAATCGAACTAGCCCGCTACTTCTTGCGCAAACAGAATGATGATTGGTGTTGCTGCCATTATCTTTCAACTGCTAGTTCTGTCGCTTAAGTCAAATCAGGCATGGTTTATTGTTTCACAGTATTGAGTAGAACAAAGGGATGTTTTGAGAATCAGCAGTAAGTTTGAGGAATTAGTGGTTTAATATTCCTTTTAATTTTGGCTCAAAAAAATTCCATCCAAATCCGTGACTCAATAATAATTCATGAAATATGATATATTATGGTCAAACTAATATCTGGAACATCTTGTGGTCCCTGTGTGCATCCTCCGCGTAACCCTGTTCCGAAATCTTGGAGTGTCTTGTCACTTTATATTAAGATGGTTTCTCAAGACTTAGGTGGTGTTTGATGTATTAAGCACTTGATGCTTAATGCTTAATAGATTGCAAGGTATATTTTGGAGGTAGGGTGCTTTTGATAACATTGAGCTCTACATGTTGAAAGTTTCTATTTTTTCCTGCATTCTTATTCCATCACTTGCACATTCATAATGTTAAAGAAACTGAAAATTTCTACGGAAATTTAGATTCTTATCCGTTTAAAAATGCAGGACTCCTGAGATGTCGGCAATGCATCATGATACATCTTCCGATCTCAAGGTGGTCGGGACCAAATTGAAGGATATATTGGAGGTACATTTCTTGGGTTTCCTCTATCTGACCTCAGAAAGTGTCTTATGTTTCATTGCTCAAATATTCAGCAATTTGAGCTATTTAACTAAGGGTGTGTTTAGTAGCATAAGCACATGATGCTTGATACGGAGTACAGTGCAGGGTGATTTGGAGGTAGTATGTTAATGTGTTTGGTTTGGTTCCTCCATTGAGCCTGAATATGTCCAACCAGCTCTAAATGATTGAGAATCAAAATCATTGCTTAACCATTAAGAGCCTCACTCAACATTCAACATCTAGCGCTCAACGTTATCAAACACACTCTACTTCCAAATCACCGTGCAATGTATTAAGCATCAAGCCTCAAGTGCTTAATGCTACCCAACATACCCTTTAGAGAAATCCAAATTTCATTCTAGTTCAACTTATATGTTCACCATTTTTATCTTTATTGCAGATATCTAATACATCCCTGAGAACAAGGAAAGTCATAGTTGAGGTCTGCAATATCATTGCCACACGTGGTGCCCGACTTGCTGCCTCTGGGATATTAGGCATTTTGAAGAAAATGGGTAGAGATAGCCACAGGGATGGGGACGGACAGAAGACGGTCATAGCAATGGATGGTGGTTTGTATGAGCACTACACCGAGTACAGCAAGTGCATGGAGAACACTCTAAACGAACTGCTCGGAGATGAAGTCTCAAAAAGTATTGTGATTACGCACTCCAACGATGGCTCTGGCATTGGAGCTGCTCTTCTTGCTGCTTCTCACTCTCGGTACATTGAGGACAACAGATCCTAAGAAAATGGTCAGAATCACTTCGATTTTGCATTATTATTATTTTTCACTTTCTCTAACCTGTTAATTAGAGAATTCTTGTTATATTGTTCCGTAGAGGTGATTGTTGTGACCATTTTATTTATGTTCTTGTGGATTACGTCCCAAGGGGTGTAATCTAGGAACTGAGGAGACCTGGAAGAGGATTAGTTTCCTTCCTCTTCTGCCTGCCATTTGTGTCCCTATTTTTTATTTTTTTTAATAAAAAAGGGTAGTCTTCCTGAAGATCGTTCAGGGTCAATAAAATGGGGGATCATTAAACATACAACTTGTATTTGTTTGGTGAATACATGCACAGTACTAGTTACATATCACCTCTTGTACCTTCCTTTCTAGTACTATTATCGGCATCGGTCTCACTTCTACATCATCATTTAATAAATAGGGGATCCATTCCACATGAAGAATGGTAGATCTGTGCATGTAAGATATCATACCAAGTCAGCCATTTCGGTTGACTTGGGCTCTCAAACCTAGTACAAGATGAAAATTCTTGTTTCTTACACGACCAAACTGCAAAATTTTGTCGAAAAATTAACTACATAAGACACACTTCAAGTACATCCATCATAGCGAACAAAAGCCCTTCTCTTTTGCTTTACCCATAAGAAAGAAATATATAGAACTCCATTGTCAAATCATAAAAAAAAAAAAAACACAGCCAAAAAAGAAATCAAGTCTTCTTGTCCAATCTTTCAGTTAAATACTATTCTCATATAAACATCCCCCCTTCTCTTCAATCCATCCTTCATCATTTCAATCCACCATTGAATTGGGTCTTCTCTTGCCTACTCCCTACTGCAAAAACACAATCACATATCCGAGTTACATTATTAACGCATTGTTTAAGGGTTTTTTTTTTTTTTTAATATTATAGAAAAAGCACACTCACAGCATAGCTTGGAGAGTTCAGAGCTTTTCAACACTCGCAGCCTCTTCACAGTTGAAACAAACATGCTGCAATTTTTTAGAAACATGTTACAACGCTTGCCAAATATTTATATAAAAATAAAGAAAAAACATGGAAGAATATTAATGTCAGACAACTAAATACTGTTAAATTCATACGTCATGAAAAACCTAAATATAAGGTGGAGCAGGCTGTTGAGTTTACAATATACATACATAAACGCATCATAACACACTTGTACTATTATACTATTTTCGTGTTAGGAAAATACCCTCTAATCTCCTTGGTATGCGTGCCAACTACATTATTAACTTGAGTCAAATTGGCCAATAGAGAACTGGAATCTAAGCGATGGAAAATTATAAAGAAAATGCAATCGTACAAAGTGGCTAGAAATGTTTATACCAAAAGCTTAATGAAAAAAATTAAAAGCAAGCATCAGATTCATAGTCAATAAGAGATGCTTACTTCCAAGGAACATCTCCTGCAAGCATCCTGTCACCTTCGTTATCTTCGTACACCAGAGTATATTCCCCACTTCCATCTAATAACCCCGTAATGGCCTTCTCCTCCATCCGGTTGTTCATAGATCCAGGGGCAGAAGTGTCATATTGTGCTGGCATAAGAAACAAAGGATTTTTTAAAAATTACAATCCCTATTTAAAACAAATTGATGAGCATTAATGTATGATGATAGATACCTGCAAGAAGGCCTCTAAAAAGTTCATCAACAGCAGTGGAAAGCTTATCATAGCTATCATAGGCTTTGAGATCAACCTTTCTTCCAATGGGGACTCCATCCATATTAATCTTCACAAACAAACCTTTACGAGAAGTTTCAACTGGTTTTTCTATAGGAGCCTTGTTTGGTACCACATTCTGAGGCTCGGGGATCTGTTTTGCAGTGTTGTTGTTGGCAAGATTCTTTCTAAACGAACGGATAGGAGGCCATCCCACAACTGGAGCAGGAGCAGTTCTTTTGTTTTTCCCACAAATTATCATCAAATATAAAAAACGAAAAGTTAGTACGACAATGGAAATAAATTACATGGGACCGAAAAAAAAAAAGGATTTCATGAATCAACTTCAAGATAACATCTAGGAGTCAGTTTCATAGAACACAAGTGGTTGTTAAGGAGGAACCAATCCCATAACATGCTTCCAAACAAGTTTACATGGACTACTAGAAGCACGTAAAAAATTAAAAATCTTAATTCCCTTTAAGAAACAAATAAATGTCACAGACGTGGAAGTAAAACAAACAATCGGTTGAGTAGGTTGCGGGGATCCACGAAAGTGGGAGGTTTAAGTTCCGTCCAATACACATGAATAAAGAAATACTCCCTAAATTAAGTGTCACTCTTTCAGTTTTTTCTCCATCCCAAAATTAATGTAGCATTTCTATATAAGAAATTATAGTCTTAGTGTAATTTTATCATGGTAAAAGCAACTACACATACACAATGGGAGATGTAAACTGAGGAAGCAGAAAAACCAACATATTCATAACCAAATGAAAAATAACAAGCAAGCAGACTCCTCTACAGTATGACAAAAACCACACAAATAAAGAAACCAGAAAGAGTAATGCAGGAGAGCACGAGTAGACATAAAAAAAGGTGAAACAGTGAAGAGGCTATGGACCACAAAGAAAAGAAACCTTAAGGGGTGAACATGAACATCCATTTATTCCCCTGTCCTAAAGTATAACTAACATTTTTACCAGTACTAAAGTGAAAACATGTTAAAAGTTGAGTGGTGAACATCCATTAATTCTTCTTCTGTGTTGTAAAGTAAAGCAATTTTAACAGTACTAAAGTGAAAATATGTAAAAAGTAGAGGGGGGGTTAAGGGTTACCTTTTCTGAGAGGTGGTGGTGGGCACAGCTGTGCTTACAGAAGGTGGTGAAAATGGCTTCTTCTTATCCTCTGCAGCTACTGGTGAAGGTCTAGTGGAACAGGGCTGTGACGATTCCTTCCCCATCACAGTCATATTCTGTTGTAGAAATGAAGAAGAGACATTGTTGTTTGATTTACAAAGGTTTCCACCATTGTTATTGTTGTTGTTGTTCATCCAAGAGCTTGGGAAGTGGGTAAGTGAGAGAAGGGATTCATGATTTTTCTCTTTGGATTTGTTTGAGTGGGTCCAATCTTCAACCCCAGGTGGGCCTAACCTCAGCTCAAGCTTCTTCTCTTCTGAAACTCCTCCATGGTTATTATTGGAAGACTCTGTTTTCACAAGCCATTCTCTCTCTTTTGGAATCAAATCCAGCAACTGAGGACACACCTCATCCATTCTTGAATAACCCTCCATCAAAACAAGAAAATTTGAAATACCCCGATGAAAAATCAACCTCCTATTCAACTTAAAGATCAAAACCCACTCACAAAATCAACAACAAGTCCAAACTGCAAAAGCATAAACAGACCAAAGTTAGAGCAAAATCACCAAGAAACACACACACATACACATGAACAAAGCATAAAACGTGAAATTGCCTTTCATATAGTTAAACAAAGCTCAAACCAACATGAACCCTAACCAGAAATGGAGCTGTTTTTCTTGTTCCAAAATCAAGAAGCAGGAAAGCTGGTTATAGGTTGAAAAACAGAGCAGAGGCAAAGGGTGGAAGACCTAAGATCACTAGAAAGAGCAGAGAAATGAGGAGCTATATTGTACAGTGGGGAAGGAGGGAGGGGAGATTTGTGGCAGAAGAAAATGGGAATGAAGCGAGAAAAAGGAAAAGGGTAAAGAAAGCAGAGGAGATTCTCTCTCCTTTTACTCCTTAAACAGAAAGAAAAGATTAGGGATTTTATTCACGCAACCTCAAAACACAAAAATATTGCCTAATTTATGTTTGTTGTTGTACTAATTGTTTAGTTGAAGAAGCAAAGCGTGCTGCTGGCTGACTCCTTATCCCTCCTCTCTCTCTTCCTCACTCTTAAAAAAGAAAAAGATTCTCTCTCTTCTCTCCAATAGACTCCAATGGGTCTATTGGATCGTGACACCACTACCCCTATCCCTACTACTGCTCCCTCTCCGTCCTGGAATAAAGTTTTTAGTTTGATTTTACACAAAGATTAAAAAAAAATGTTATGAGTATGAAAAAGTAAGTAAGAGAAACTAAGAGCATGCACAGTGGTGAACGAAAATTTCGTTCACCACGTGAACGAAACTGCCCTGTGAACGAAATTTCGTTTACAAAAACCTATATGTTGTAGTGGTGAACGAATTTTCGTTCACATACATATTATTTTAATATTAATTTTATGTTATGAAATTAATAATTTACATTACTAAATATTATGTTTTATTAATGTCATTAAAAATAAAAACGAAAACGAAAATATTTATTTATTCATTTTGAAAATAAAATATATTTTATTATTTTTAGTAATTGCATAATTTAAAAGACTTAAACCTCATAAATGAACATCAAATTACAATAATTTAAAACATTACAATCATGAAAATTAGAAAATTAAAAACGCAAATCACAAACATTTTTAAATAATAAAATATTAAAATAAATGAAAAATTAAAATGTGTCAAATTTATAGAAAAATAAATAATATGTTTTAAATAATAAAATATTAAAATAATGTCAAATATTACGAAACTAGACTCTATTTATAGAAAAAAAGAAATTATAAACATTTTTAATATTTTTATGTAAATAATAATTTTTTAAAAAAGACAAAATTATAAAATACACATATAGCTCAAACCAATTTTCGTTCACTAATTCGTTCACGAAATGAACGAAAATTTTCGTTCATGGCCATGAACCAAATTTGGATCACCACTAATTGGCATGAACCAAAATTGGTTCACAAGTTTACTCTTCATGAACCAAAAGATGGTCACGGGTGTGCATGGTCTAAGAAAGATAAAATGGGTAGGGAGTTTTTGTTGTGAGAATGATAAGTGGGTCTCATGGTCAATTTTAGGTAATAAAGCAACTAACTAAAAACTTTAGTTTGAGGCGGAGGGAGTACTTTCGTCTTTTTTTTTTTTTTTAGGGACCGCGACCACCACCACTCTCCACATTAATGAAGTAGATGGGTGCTCTTATATACCTTGCAATTGTTGGGTGCTCTTATATAAATGGAATGGGGGTGCTGCCAAATTATAGTCCTTACTTAATCTTGTGATTAAGTAAGGACTAAATAAATGGAATGGGGGTGCTGCCAAATTATAGTGGAAGTATTTTAATTTTCAATAAATTCCCATTTATTAAAGGCTGCTCTGCTCCTTCAAACAGAGAGAGAGAGAGAGAGAAAGTAGAAAAGAGGATTTGCATGATATCCTTATTTGCAGGGTTTGTGCAATACTCCCACCCTCCGCCCCAAAACACCTTGCACACTTTTAAGGATGCACGGGAATTAAGGAGTGAGTATATATAATCAAAAGTATTGTGAGTCAGAAAAAGGTTGTGAGTATGATAAGTTGAGTGGGATTTACAAGTGGGACCCAAAAGTAAGTGTGTGAGTATGACAAGTGGGGTAGAGAGAATAAAAAAACAATAAATTTTGAACATTTTAGGAAGGGGAACTTACTAATGGGACACCCAAAAAGGAAATAAGTGCAAGATGTTTTGGGATGGAGGTAGTATAAACATGCACATCCCATGATTTTGTTTGCTTCATTCTCTCACTGGTCATTTAACTCCGTTAAACTTAGCAGAACATTTTTGGCATTGTGCTTATTGACCATGCTGCCCTTATTTAGTTAACTCACAAAAGAAGCTAGTAAAAGATAGTAGCATTATTTAATTATTATGAATATCTAAGTAGTGGAGTGGAGTATATTATTGTCTAATTTAGCAGGTTTAATGTTTCCTTAAGGTCAAACATCTCAAATAAAATTTGTTTGTTCATTTGTGGTTTAGTACCCTAGCTACTAAAAACAGACAGTATTAGTTGAAAAGTCCATTCAACCTAATTAAGTATGAAGTAGGTTTTCCAATTCCATAATTTTAGGACAATTTTGTTTTCATAAGCAACTTGTACACGAGCTGATTGAAAATGATGTTCATCTTCATTCGTGTAACAAGAAGATGTTAGTATGAGCTTAATTAAACTGCTATACTAATGAAGAAATATGTAGATAAAATAAGGGGTAAGAATAATGAAATAAAACATACTTATACTTATAAAATTAATGAGTCAATATAAATAAAATGATTAAGCAAACAGTAGTATTGCTTGCATACTAATAAGTTAAAGACGTTAAATTATAGTATGCGAGATTCAAATTAAAATGCATTGAAATTATCAACTTTCTAATGCTTAAGTGTGACATACTGAAGTATATAGTCTTATATAGATTGAGTTGGGAGAGTATGACTTGAACTGTGAGAGGTTTGTGATTTCTTTTTCTCTATGTAACTAAAATTAAATTTATTTTAGGTATCTTTTGGATTCCTAAACTATCAATGTAATTCATTTGATGACTAATTGTTCATGAATGAAAACAAAATGTTTGAAGATGAAAAATTATCAACTCAAAACATTCATTAATTAAATATTTTAAATGAAAATATTGATTAATTTCTTTAAGTGTATGGTACTCCCTCCGGACTCAATTATAAGCAACAAAAGTGGGGTTTTTTTTTACCTAAATACAAGCAACTCTAACGGATTTCAAGACTATTTAATACTCTCTTATCAAAACTGCCCCTATTTAATTATTCATTTTCAAATACAAGTGCACATTTATTACACATTTAATATGAGGATATCTTAGTAATTTTAACATGTTTTTATTATAAAATCAAGACATAACTACTTTCTTAATAGGTGTGATTTTAGTTATTTTTGCTTATATTTAGGACCGGAGGGAGTATCTATTAGAAGACGCCCATAGAAGAATACATCAAGTTAACTTGTATAGTAGAATAAAAAGTTAACTAATGATAATAATAATAATAATAATAATAATAATAATAATAATAATAATAATAATAATAATAATAATAATAATAATAATAATAATAATAATAATAATAATAATAATAATAATAATAATAATAATAATAATAATAATAATAATAATAATAATAATATACTCCCTCCGTCCCATCTTAAACTTCAAAGTCAAAGCAAAAATTGTCAACTTAATTGTAATTTGACTAAAAACTTACAAAATAAATAATTATCCTAATGGAATTCTTAAAATTGTTATTGATCCACCATTAATAATACTCTCATAAATAATTTTTAGTTTTTCATTAGAATAATCAAGTTACCTGCAAATTCATGGTCAAAGTGCTATGAAGTTGACAATTTTCGCATTGACTTTGAAGTTTAAAATGGGTCGGAGGGAGTATAGTAATTATTATGGTAAACTACTACTATTAATAGTAAACATTAACATATATTGTAACTATTATGATTAACTAATACTATTAATTGTATTGAACTTATATAATAACTATTATGATTAAGTACTATAAATAGTACTCCCTCCGTCCCGGTTTAAGGTTTTTAGTTTGATTTGCACGCTTATTAAGAAATCTCTCCATCTCTCTCTCTCTCTCTCTCTATATATATATATATATATATATATATATAAAAAAAAAAAGTTGGTGAGAAGAGTTGTGGGTTTGACATGTGTACATGTTTTAGTAAAAGCTTGAATTTGGAGAAACCATATCAACATCATCCTAAAATGTAATGACTTTTCATATTCTCATTCTTAGCTAATACTATTAGTTAATCATATTAGTAGTTATATGAGTTAACTATTACTATTAATAATATAAGTTAACCATTACTATTAATAGTATAGGTTAACCATTACTATTAATAGTATTAGTTAACAATATTAGTTACAATACAAGTTAAATATTACAATTAATAGCATTAGTTAACTATAATAGTTACTATATTAGTTAACTATTACAATTAATAGTATTAGTTAACTATAATAGTTACAATATATAAGTTAATTATTACTATTAATAGTATTAGTTAACTATAGTAGTTACTTTATAAGTTATTTTTTACTATTAACAGTATTGGTATAATAAACTACATACATTAACTATTACTATTATTAGTATTAGTTAATTATAATAGTTATTATATAAGTTAGATTATTAATTTTTAATATTATTAATCATAATAGTTACTATATCAATTAACTATTACTATTAATAATATTATTTCATAATAATAATTATTATTATATAGATTATTCATTGCTATTAATATATACTCCCTCCCTCCCGCTTGAAATCGCAAAATTTGCCGTTTGGGGCGTTCCATAGAAATTGCAAAAATCCATAAATGGAAAGTTTTTACCCACTTGCACACTCACATCCACTAACCCACTAACTATTCTCTACCCAACTTTCTCTCTCCCACTCAACTATCAACACTCACAACACATCACCTTTTCCCTTAATTCTTGTGCCATAATTTTTTTGTGAAATTTCAAGCAGGACGGAGGGAGTATTAACTATTACTATCAATAGTATTAATTAATTATAATAGTTATTATAATAATAGTAATCATATAGATTAATTTTTATTATTAATATTATTAGTTAAAATGATGATTACTATATTAGTTAACTATAGTTAAAATAAATTTTAAGACATAGTATTGGTTTCCCGTGCAGAGCACGGGTTACCCGCTAGTCAAGTGTAAAACAAAGAAAAATGAGTCAACAAAAGTAGAAATGTGAGGATATAATTGTCTAACCACTATTCATAAAGCAAATAGGTGAAAAGTAAGTTAGGTAATTTATGGTTTTTTTTGTACTCAAATGAACTTTTTGAGGGCAAGATTTTCCAAGTCACTATTCATATTTTTCTATTTATGGAATAAAACAACTAATAACTTTAAGAGAAAATTACCGTAGGGTCCCTCATTATAAGCTAAATTACCACCTAGTCCACGCACATTTTCAATATTACCATGTAGTCCACGCACATTTTGAATATTCCCATCTAGTCCATTAATATAATAGAATCCCAAAACTACCCCCGATTATAAATATAACCTTACCCCCTCCTCTCTCACAAACACGCACTGCCTCTCTCTCTCTCTCCCCCCAAATGCCCGACCTTCCTCCCATTTCCGGCGACCTCACTCCTTCCGTCTCCGGCGGCCTCTCCCTTCTCAATCGCCGGCGACCTACCCCTTCCCCCAACCTCCGACCACTCCCTCCATCGTCTTCGGCGACCCCCACCCAACTCCTCTACTTTCCCTCACCAAGTCTCTCGATCTATCATACCCCCTCCGCGCGACCCCCACCCAACTCCCCCGGCGACCTCACTCCTTCCGTCTCCGGCGGCCTCTCCCTTCTCAATCGCCGGCGACCTACCCCTTCCCCCAACCTCCGACCAAGTCTCTACTTTCCCTCACCAAGTCTCTCGATCTATCATACACACAGAGTTAGTTTCTCTCTCTACTCCCTCATCTCCGGCGACACCTCCAAGGCTCCTCTCCATATCTCCGGCGACCTCTTTCCTCCCAAACCTTCGTCCAGATCTAGATCTCCGGCGACCAGTTGCAGATCTCACGATTACGCCTCTCTCTCACACAAGCACACGTTTACTACCTACCCATACCCTCTCCGGCCAGATTTGACGCCAGATCCGCCTCGGTCTTCAACTCCGGCATTGATGTCATCATCTCCGGTAAGCTCGAAAAGTCAGCAACCTTACCAGTTTTGGTGATTTTTGTTTTTTTTTTTTATTTTTTTTTTTCAGATTGTTGTGTGTATCAAGTTGATTTTAACAGATTAACTCAATTTTTGAGCAGTTCAAAAATTCAGTCTTATTTTTCAGTTTGTTAATATAATCAATTTTAAGCAATAGTAAATTTGTTCTTGCTCACTGAGGTGGTGGCTATAGGATTAGTAGAGACTTATTTTTGGTAATGGATTTGGTTTGTTAAGTTTACATATGTTGGTGAAACAATTGTGAATGATTTGTGAAATAATCTTTTATGGCTGGTTCTGAATGATACATATTTGGTAATGTAAAAGTTTCTTTTTGATAACTGTAGCTTGAGATTTGTACTGTATTTTAGAAGTGATAAATGATTTTGGTGAAATGGGGGAAGTTTGTTTTCTTTCTGTGATTATTAGTATGAGCACATAGTTTATGTTCATAGCCAACTAAGTTATTGCTGTTACATTTTGGGATTATGTGGATGAGGTTAATTTCAGGTTGTATTGGTTCCAACTGTTTTGCGAACTTGTTGGGTTGTTAAGTTCACATTTGTGAACTTGTTTGGTTTGTTAAGTTTACTTTTTGATTGATTTGAGTTGTTAAGTTCACATTTGTGAACTTGTTGTTAGGACATCTGTGAACTTGTTATTTGAGCAAGTGTGAACTTACAATTGCGAACTTGTTTTTGGAACAATTGCGAACTTACAATTGAGAACTTACATTTGTGAACTTACAATTTTGAACTTACAACGGTGAACTTGTTCGAACAAGTGCAAACTTGTTCTTGGAACAAGTGCGTACTTACAATTGCGAACTTGTTTTTGGAACAAGTGCGAACTTGTTATTGAAACAATTGCGAACTTACATTTGCGAACATACAATTGCGAACGTACATTTTTGAACTTACAATTTGTGAAACTTACAACTGTGAACTTGTTCGAACAATTGCGAACATGTTTTTGAAACAAGTACGAACTTGTTATTGGAACAATTGCGAACTTACAATTGCGAAACTTACATTTGCGAACTTACAATTGTAAACTTACAACTGTGAACTTACTTATTAGTTCACAGTTGTTTGGTCGCCGGATTCGATCGTGTTTTTAGTAGTTTTGTTGACAACTGTGAACTTACTGATTAGTTCACAGTTGTTTCGTCGCCGGAGTTGTTTAGATGACAACTGAGAACTTACTGATAAGTTCTCAGTTATTTGATCACCGGAGATGATGGTAGCTAGAAAATGGTGGCCGGAAAGGTCGACGAAGGTGGTCGCCGGATTATGGCACCAAAAAATACTCGCCGAATGTGGTCACCGGAAAATGGTTGACGGTGGTTGTCAAAAAATTGTCCCCGGAAAATGGTGGTCGTAGGTGGTCATCGGAAATGGTGGCCGGAATATGGTCGCCGGAAAATGGTGGCCGGAGGTGGTCGCCGGAAAATGGTGGCCGGAGGTGGTCGCCGGAAATGGTGACCGGAATATGGTCGCCGGAAAATGGTGGTCGTAGGTGGTCGTCGGAAATGGTGGCCGGAATATGGTCGCCGGAAAACAGTGACCGGAAAATGGTGGCCGGAGGTGGTCGTCGGAAAATGGTGGCCGAAGGTGGTCGTCGGAAAATGGTGGCCGAAGGTGGTGGCCGGAAAATGGTTGCCGGAGGTGGTCACCGGAAAATGGTGGCCGGAGGTGGCCGTCGGAAAATGGTGGCCGGAGGTAGCCGCCGGAAAATGGTGGCCGAAAAATGGTTGCCGGAGGTGGTCACCGGAAAATGGTGGCCGGAGGTGACCGTCGGAAAATGGTGGCCGCCGGAATATGGTGGCCGGAAAATGTCACCGGAAAATATTGCCGGAAAACTGGCCGAATAAAGGTTGCCGGAGGTGGTGGTCGGCCGGAGGTGGTGGCCGGTCGGTCAAAGTTGTTGACCGGTGAGAAGGTGAAAGGTTGAGGAGGGAGGGGTAATCATGTAATTTCCAGTCATTTAGTAAGGGCATTCATGCCCTTTTAATATCCCTTGGACTAGGTGGTAATATTGAAAATACCTTGGACTAGGTGGTAGTTTAGATTCTAATGAGGGACTAAATGGGAATTGTCCCTAACTTTAAACTGGGACAGACAAAAAACGAAACTAAGAACCTTAAACTAGGACGAAGGGAGTAATAGTTAATGTAAATACTTTTATAATTAACTTATAATATTAATACTAAAAGTTAACATATATAATAATTATTATGGTTGACTAATACTATTAAAAGTAATAGTTAACCTATATAATAACTATTATAGTTAACCAATACTATTAATGGTAATGGTTAACTTATATAGTAACTATTATGGTTAAAATTAATAGTAATAGTTAACAAATATAGTAACTATTATTGTTAACTAATAGTAATATTTAACTTATACTCCATCCGTCTCAAAATAGATGTCGTTTTGGAGTGTTTCACACCTATTAAGAAATGTCATTAATGCGTGTGAAGAAGTCCCAAATACCCTTAAAGTAATTCAAATACCTATGTAATTAAATGGTTAGGTAAGAGATAGTTTATTATCATTATGAACGGTATAATTGGTATAGAGCAATAAAAAAGCTTTGAAAATAGTGAAACGACAAGTATTTTAGACAAAATTTAACTCCCAAAACGACATCTATTTTGATACGGAGGGAGTATAAGTTAACTAATATTATTAATAGTAATAGTTAACCTATATAATAACTTATAGTATTAACTAATAGTATTAACTAATAATAAGAATTTCAAAAGTCAATTATTAATTTGAGAGGTGGGGATGTGGCTTCATGTAAATCAATCCTTGTCCACGTGGCGGTTTTATAAGCTTCCGCGTCGGCTTTTATATATATAGATTTTAATATAAATGTCTCGCTTTTAATTAACAAAAATTATTCATTAATTTTATCATTTTACAAACATTTTTAAATAAATTAAATGTTATTAATGTACTACACTCTCAGCTTAATTTTAAGAGACGGTTTAAGAGTTATGACTTGATAATATTTTTTGTAACAAAGATGTCCAAATAATGTTAATATGTGATAATACAAATATAAGATATATTAACATTATAAAGATATTCCCTCCGTCCCAGTTTAAGGTTCTTACTTTCCTTTTTGGTTTGTTCCAGTTTAAGGTTTTTAGTTGCTTTATTCCATAAATGGAAAAGAGTGAATAGTGCTTTGGAGAATCTTACCTTCAAAAAGTTCACTTAATTAAAAAAAAAAATCATTAATTTCCTAACTTAGTTCCACCCACTTGCTTCATGAATAGTATTTTGGTCATTTATATCCTTCACTTTCTACTTTTGGTTGACTCATTTCCTTTGTTTTTGCCTTAATTTCTTAACTTTTCGTGCATTGTCAAACTAATAACCTTAAATTGAAACGGATGGAGTACGTTAAGTGTTAAAAATAAATAGGGTGCATGATATTCAAAATTAGGGCAGGATTAAAATCGTAAATGTGTGAAGCTAAAAGATGACCAAAAAATAACTGACAAAGAGGAAGGTTTAGCCTCGTATTAGCTGGTCGGCTTGTCATTCTGGTTGGATACTGGTAAACGCTACCCCAAACCCCTATGCAAATTGCTTGCAGTTAGAGACACGTGTCAGTTTTTCACAGTGGGCCCCACTCTTTCCTCTCGTGCCTTTTTCTTTTTTCTTTTTCTTTATTTCCTCTCTCGGCTTTTGGTTTCCGACCGCCCAACATATCCCAACTTTAATCCCCTGTGTTCCAACTTCCAAGTCGGCGGAATTATTACGTATGCTCCTGGTATTGGCTATTGCCTGCTGTGTGTAAATAAGGCGCGTGTGATATTTGTAATTTAATTATGCGGTTGCGGGATATCTATTGGCTCGTGACCAACACTTATCTGCGAGTTGCGTTCGGAGTAATGAAGTAGAATCTGGGGAGATTTTATGGGCCTATCTGCTACTTGACGTACCACCGTAATAAATGTGTTTAGGCAGGCAGAAGCAGGCCATTTAGTTTTGCTGTCCGTTTGTGATAATTTCATCTTATGACAAATGACAGAGAAGAAGGATAACCCTGTTCAACTGCAAGAGCTTTATCCTTTTCATTTTAGTTTTTTTTTTTTTTAAAAAAATAAATCTCAAAATAGTCGGTTTTATGAAAAACTTGTTTTTACACTAAGAGATGAAAATACAAGTTTTCTACAACCTTAGATGTCACTCTCCCTAGAAAACACGTTTTACACTAAAGCGATCGTAAAACAAGTTTTTCACGAGATTTTTACTCTTTCAAAATATAATTTCTGAATACTGAAATTTCTTACCAAAGAAATGATAGAAATTTTAGAAAATATCTTTACGAGCATTTATGTATTTACTCCTCCGTCCCAAATTAATCATTATTAAATGTGAATGCACTGGATTAAGAAAATATGCTGAGAAAGTAAGTGTTATGAGATAATAGGAGAGAGAAAATAAGTTAGTCGATAGTTGTTGTGTGTGGGTGGGAGAAATAAAATTGAACGTAAATAGAAATTAGCATGAGACGCTCAAAATAAAAATAAGTAGCAATTAGTTTGAGATAGCGAGAGTATGAAGTAATTATATTACAAAATTCTATGTAAATCAAGATAAATGTGACAGAATTTGGAAAACAAATATTTATCTGATTCAAGAAAAATATTTATTATAAAAGAATTGTTTGCAATACAAGGTAAGGAGGAAAATAAAACTTAAAAGAACATTTGCTTTAGAGCATTCCCAATGGTTAGGAGGCAAATTTGCCTCATACCCCCAAATTTGCCACCAAATTTGCCTCCCATTATAAAACCATCCCCAACCATCAAACTCAAATCCTTTCTCAAAAAGAATATTCTCTTAGAATATTCTCAATTTAATCCATAATCATTTAATTTTTTTATATTTGTATATAATTAAAATTATAATTGATATTTTTATTTAAATATTTAAAAATTAAATAAATTGAAATTTCTTATATTTAATTAAAAAAATAATTTTCTTATATTTGTAATTTGTATTTTGTACGTATTATGTAATTTGTCATTTTGTATTAAAATTGTAGTATTAATGTTCAATTTATATTTTTGTATTTTGCATTTTGTATTAAAATTCGTAATAACTAAAAAATATATCACAAAAAAGTATCTCATAGAAAAAATATATCACATAATATATCACTAAAATAATTTATTATTTCATTAACAAAAAAGAAATACATTAAAAAAAAACCAAAATAGATTTGCCTCCCATGAATAGTGAGCCCCCAAATTTGCCACTTACTATTCATGTGTGGCAAATTTACCACCATTTTGCCTCCTCGATTGGGTATGTGAATAGTGGAAAAAATGAGGCAAATTTGCCATTTACCTCCACCATTGGGAATGCCCTTAGTGGTATTCATATGAGAGAGCTGGTTTAGACTTTAGGGTGAATGTGTCGGAGTAGAGTTGGTAAGAGACTTTAGGTGGCCGGGTTAATTCAAGTTCGAATTTTAGAGGTTTATGGTAGCATGTGGTTTGTGAAATATCAAAGTCGTCTCAATCGCTGCTTCTTTTGTTGCCATCCCTAATTGGAAGAAGTCGTGCAAATTACAAATTGGTGATATGAGTTTGTCACGTTTTAGCAATTCCCAATTTAAAAGTTTAATTGTGCTAATCAAGCATTTAAGTTTGTCATTTTTTTGTCAACAACTTGAGTTTGTGCAAGGCATGTGTTTAGATGTTTGAACATGACGTTGTTTCACCCTCTTTTATCTCTCGCAGGCAACGGCAACGACGACAAAGGAAGACGCTAAAAGTACAAAAAAAAAAATGCAAACTCTTTCACATTCTTCTTTTGCAAGAGAACAAGAGAATTTCGACAAAGAAAAAGAAAAGTACTATTTCCGTCTCAGCTCTCAATATGCACAGTTACTGTTTAATTGGTCAACTCAATCGAACTTTAACCATAATTTTATGAAAATCTAGATATTCGGATTAAAAACGCTATTAAATTTCTTTTTTGATACTACTCTATTTAAGGCAAAGTGTGTTGGGAGATTTATTTATAATCTAATCCAATTCAATTCAAAACCGAGAATGTTAAACAAGAGAATTGAACAAGCGAGATCGATCTTCCATTGGTTACCACTACCGAAGGGATGTAGGAAAACTAGAGATGGTATGTTCAATTGGGGACCAGACCCCTTATTTATAAAGTTAACGGATCCGTTAGAAAGAAACGCATCCGTTAGAATGTTATGATGCATCCATTTAGTATTTACAAATAGACTCTCATTTGTTTTTAAATACAATCTGGTCTCTACAGATTTCATAAAATCAACCCCAGACTTATAAAAGATTACTTAAGGCCCCATAACTTTATTAGATCACTTTTATTAGGCCCGAATGACTTTATAATAATAAGTTCAACGCAATTAACCCGCAGTGCATACACGTCTGCATGCCAAACTATTTTATTACTATTATTAATGTACAATGTATAGTCCACAAAAATTCCAACAACGTGCTCTCGACATCATAATCTATCACACTCTCAAATCGTACGCTCAACATTATTTTGTTTTCAAACTTTATTCATCAAATAATTGATTTATTTTACAAGTATATTAATTTATTGTATTTTCTTCAAATGAGTTCACGACATTATCATTGGCGTTCATTTGTCATTATTAGTGCTTATTTAAATTATTTATACGCAAAAAATAATAATTTGATATTATAACAAAACCCCTTTATTTTTACAAACATAATCAATTTAATTGTGGTGCATGCAACTGTGTGGTGTGGGGATTTAGAATAGTTCAACGAACCAGTGGCGGATCTAGGCCCTTTGAGGAGAGTACTTCGACCCCCTGATTTTTGTAATTTTTACAAATTTACCTTTTATAATTTTCAAGTTTACTATATTGACCCTTTGAAAAAAAAACATTTCAGAGGTGTCTAGATTCGCAACGGTGTGTAAAGGTAATAATATTTCTCTTTTTTGCATATGTTCATAATAAATAAATTGCATTACACATATTTATAAAAGTTGGTCCATAACTGTGATATACTAATAACGTTACCGCTACAGCATTTCCTTTTCCTTGTTGTGGGCTCCAAATGACCAAAACATTAAGGGCAGCATTCAGAAGTTTTAGACCCACGTTTTCCAAATTGTAAAATCTCATAATTTTAAGCTTCAAAAAAAAAAAAAAAAAAAAAAAAAACAATAAATTTGAAAGTGTTGGAGTACTATAAGTCATCCACCACAAATCACAAAACTGAAACCCCATATCTGTGTTGTCCTATCAGTTTAATTTGATCAAATGATAAGGGGTCCCTCCACTAGCATCTCACCCCAATTTAACCTTTATGTCAAGTTGTCAACTATCTTAGTCGGCTGAATTAGTTTATATTCCTTTCCTTTCTCCGTCCATAACTTAGGTGGTGTTCGATGTATTAAGCACTTGATGTTTGATACTTAATAGATTGTAAGGTATAATTTGGAGGTAGGGTGTCTTTGATGACATTGAGGTGTAGATGTTGGAGGTTACGTGAGGCTCTTAATGACTGAGAATCAAAATCATTGCTTAACCAATAAGAGCCTCACGGAACTTTCAACATGTAGATCTCAATATTATTAAGGCACCTTACCTCCAAATTATACATTGCAATCCATTAAGCATCAAGCATCAAGTGCTTAATACATCAAACACCCCCTTAATCTTCAGTTGAAAATATAATAAACAATTATTTGAAGACTATGACACTCTTTAACGCTATTACTAATATTTTTTTAACGCATATTTTGATATCTTTTAATATTATAAATAAATTTTAATACACGCTGACACTTTTTCATTGCAGCTTTGTCTGTCGATATAACAAATACTTTTTTTGTCTCAGACTAATGTTCTTACTTTCTTTTTTGGTTTGTCACGTACTAAAGTTTTTAGTTGCTTTATTACTTAAATATGCGAGCAATATTTTATGTTTGGTAGAGGTACCAATGTAATGTATTGTTGATGTTCTTCCTTTTAAAATCCTTTGGCTTTACTTTTTATACCCCTACCCACAAAAAAAAGATCTCTTTCATATTACTTCAAGCATCACGGCTCGAATATAAAACATGCTGGGGGAATAAAGCATGTTGAGACTTAACATACTGTTGAATTTTTCTTTCTAACTAATTGAGATTTTAGCCAAGTTAATCATTTGCATAATTATGATGAATGTGTGGCATAACAAGCTCTCAAGTTCGGACTCAGCTTCTTTTTGTTAGCTTAGTTTAGATTTTACATATGAGGGTTATTATGGTAATAGATAGAAATATAATATCACCGAATAAAATTTGATACTCGCTCCTTCCCTAAATGAACAACCATTTTCAAGAAAATTTTGTCCCAAAATGAATTACTTTTTTTTTGGGGGGGGGGGGGGGGAAACTATCCTTAAACGTTTTTTTACCAAAAAAAATTCACTAGTTTCTTTAAACTTGCAAAACTAAATGTTTAGAAAGAAGATTACATCATTTCGAAAAAAAAAAAAAGAAAGAAGATTACATGATTTTATATAAATCTTTGCCACTTAATTATATAAAACGTTTTTTTTATGTCTATTAAAATAAAATTTAGATATTATTTTAAAGACAGAGAGATTATCTTAGATATACTTCTTAATCTAGTGATGGATATGAGTTCCTCCTAAATTCAAAATATTTGTATCTGAAGTGAAGAGTTTCAATTGTGTTCTACGATTTAAGACTAACCTAATTAAACCCCTCTTGTATATACTCCCTCCGTCCCACTTGAAGTGAGACTTCTTTCCTTTTTGGGCCGTCCCACTTAAAGTGAGACTACCCAAAATGGAAATGTTTTAATATACTTATATTCATCATTCCCCACTATTTAACCCCACTCATTCTCTCTCTTCATTTTCCACCACTCATTTTATTCAACCAACATCACTATTTACCCCACTCATTCTCTCTCTTCATTTTCTACCACATATATATCACTTTATCTTAAATATCGTGCCCACTCCTCTAGTCTCACTCTCAATAGGACGGAGGGAGTTTATGATAATTTCAACTATGTTTTTAAATGTTAGTAATGATTTAAGTATTTCCCCCTCAAGATTGATGATATTTATTCCAACATACTTATTTTTATTTCCCATTATATTGTCCCCTTCTTTCTTTTAGATTTTCTTGAGGTTTATATATATATAAAATAAACAACATTAGTTGCTTATTGTTAGATAGTAATTCGTCATCATTATAGCTTACAAAACTAATGTGGATGCAATGTATCCAACTTTAAAGGTTTAGCTTGTGAAAAAAGTCGATCTGTACTTTAATCCTTAAGGTTTAGTGATATGATTTAATTAATTATATATTAATCCATTATTAAGGTCCATGGAAGTTTCCATTTCTCTTTTTCATATGATTACTTGTGATATTGTTAGTTCCAAATAAGCATTAAGTCAAAGATTACAGGGAATAACAAATGATTACGATCAGATCGATCTCTTTTTCTATTACTAACTATATCTATGCTTTTCGTTTATAGTATATCTTTATTTTATTTTTTATGAAATTTTATCTGCTTTGATTATTGATCCCCATATTAATATAAACATCACTTGCAACCATTAATTAGCCAAGCGACCCTTAAAGACGGGTTTATAAGTACTGAGTATTATTAATAGTACGATCATGAGGTGGTCTCTTGTGAGAACACTTATAAATCCTTCTAATAGAAGAGACGGGTCGACCCATGACCCGTGTACAACAATCTTCGCGAAGCGTAGGATCCCAACCCATGATCCACTCAAAATCTGCCACGTGGCAGCGACCCATTGGCAAAAAAAAAAACATTATATATATAGAGAGAGAGAGTTGGTTTTGGGGAAACTAGTTCCTCCATAAGTTATAAAAAGTCCACCTTTTAACCCTTAAATTTAAAACCCTAACCCTAAATTCTAAACCCTAAACCTTAAACCCTAAACCTTAACCCCTATAAAAACAGGACTTTTTATAACTTAGGAAAAACTAGTTTCCCCTAAAAATTTCTCATATATATATATATATATATATATATATTACTATTTGTTTCGTTTGCCAAAAGTAATACCTAGTACAACTAAATGTAACAACTGTGTAACTTATAAAGTAATATACTAACTATAAATAAGTGTAACACTAATAATAACTAAATGTAATTATCGTTATACTGAAATGTAATACTCCCTTTGTCCCAGCACAAGGTTCTTAGTTTGACTTTTCACGGAGATTAAAAAAAAGTAAATGTTGTGAGTATGAAAAAGTAAGTAAGAGAAAATAAGAGAGATAAAGTGGGTAGGGAGTTTTTGTTGTGAGAATGATAAGTGGGTCCCATTGTCCATTTTATCTAATAAAGCAACAAAGAACCTTGTGCTGGGACAAACCAAAAAGGAAAGTAAGAACTTTGTGCTGGGACGGAGGGAGTAGTGTTTTTCCAGAATATTTTTTTATTTTTGAGTATTTTGATTTTATTTTTTAAAAGAAACTAGCATTTGAAAAATAACAATTTATATACATGAATGTAATTATTTGTACAAGTAAATGTAACACTTTAGTAGATAAAATTGTAACAGATTTTTATAGATAATATAATACTTTTACATGTATCATGATAAATTGAACCCATTGTAACTTATTATTTGAAAACATATAGATATACTATTATACAAGTAAATGTAATTGTTTTACAATGTTATTATACAAGTAAAATGTAACATTCATTTATAAAAATTGTTACTTTCTTATTTTAAAATGTTACTAACACAAGTGTTTTTAGTTCTAAAGTGTAAATGGTTGAATTATTACTTTTCTATACATATGTGTTAAAATTATGTATAAACATTGTCACATATAAGTAACACGTTCGTTATATTTTAGTTGTAATAAGTATTACTTTTGGCAAACGAAGAAAACATAAAAAAAAAACATTGTTACTTTTCTGTATATATGTATTACTTTTATGTATACAAATTGTTACATATAAGTAACACGCTTGTTACATTTAGTTATAGTAGCTATTACTTTTGACAAAAAAAAAAAAAAAAATTGCATGTGGGTAATGGATCCGGGTCATGGGTCAAAATGACCCGTCTCTACTATGAGACGGGTCATGGTGTTCTCATACAAGTTTTTGTCTACGATTATCAAGTAAAAAATAAAAAACCCACAAAAGGAAATATGAGACTTATGTAAAAAAAACAAATGATGATAATTAATTGACGAAGTCTTGTGTGAGACGGTCTCACACATGAGACGGATTTCGATGAAAGATAAAATGGACTTGCCCCGCCTCGCCCGTAGAGAGGCAAACCATTTACTCTCTCAACGAGACTCATCTCATATGTGAGACCGTGTAACACAAGTTTTTGACTGATTATAATACTCCGTAATAAAGACTTGACCCTTTATTTAGTCACTTATTACCTAATACCAGCTCAGAGCACGATTAATGTTGTCAAAAGCCAAAATTCTGGTTAATGTGGCCTAAAACAAAACACGTGTGTTTGGACCACATGATTATTAAATGAGCATTAGGAACTAATACTCACTTAATTATGATTACCGCTAAATCTTTATGTGATTGATGATGAGAACATGCTTACCTAATCATGCAATTACGGTAAAGCTATAAGAATTTGTATAATATACTTTATCCTTCTAACTATAGATATCGTATTTTTGCATGTTAAAATATGAGCCGTAATTCTAATTTTTTTTAAAAAAATATTAGTTCTAAATTGCATTGACAAAAAAATTGAATTAATATACTATATATTAGTTAAAATTTTAATAAATCAATTGCTATAATTATTACGTGACAAATGAATAAATAACAAATTCACAACATTTGCAAGTGGTACCGAATAAAACATCATATGCTATTAGTAGTAAAAGGGAACACTTTTAAATGTCACACAAAATCAATGAACTATCATGAAAAGTAAATGAGTTGATAGATGTCAAAAGGGTCCCATTTGCTTTGAAAACGTGGGTAATTTAATCTAGTTTTGGAAAAAAGAAGTTTGGTGAATTCCCCTTTCCAGGTCCACAAGAAAATGAAAGGAAATCCATAAGAAAGAGCTCTTTGATCTCAAGTGCTAGGCTAGCTCCATGCATTTTGTATTTTCTTTTTATTTTTGCAAGTAAGGAGTTTTAGCAGCCACATGATTATAAGAGTGACATCTTGTATACAGTGGCGGAGCCAGGAATTTGAGGAATGGGGGCAAGACTAATGAACGAGGGTTCGGGGGCAGTGGCCCCGATTTTTTTTTGGGTGTACTCCTATATATGCATTAGTACTTACCTGCACTTTCGAAGATACCATTTCCGTGTTCGCGTTACTATTTACAATAGTAAAAAAAAAAAAAAAAAACTTGTTTACCAAAATTGGAGATTGATTTGCAGCAAGATAGGTTTCAGTCCCTTGAGTTTATGCCGAGATGTCAATAGATCTCATTTAAGACTATGAATTGAATGAATACTCCTTCAGCCCGGTAGGGAGAGGCTTTATGCTATTTGAGTCCCGTAGTGACGCCTTGTACTGCTTCAGCGCTGGTTCGAATCCAGCTTGGCCCAAGCAAAAATAAGAAATAACTGCATAGTCCGAGCCCATTGTTAACGTGAGTCTCTCATTCACCCTAAAGTCAACGGCTATCTTTAGTGATGCGTGCCCTTCGGCGACGTGTTCTTCACGAAGGCCGCGTTCCGGATCATACAAGTTGTTCTTATAAGACTGAGGTTTGTTAGGAGAAAGAGAGAGAGAGATTGAAGGCTTTGAATTCTCGCAAATGTTTGTGTACTCAAGCCGACAAGTCATGATGATTGTAAAGATGATGAGAGGTGAAAACCTAAACCTCTGGCAAACAAACCGGCCAAGGCAATTGCTTTTCGTTCAGTCCGGAAGGTGATTCCTTTCGTCCGACATGATTGTAAGAGTGAAACCATTATATGATTTATTTATCAGAACTAAATTTATTGTAATATTTTCGTATATTCGCGTTGCTATTCACACTCGTAAAAAAATTAGTTGCCAAAAAGTATCTTTAAAATTTTATTTTTTGAACCTTTTTTTTTTGGAATCACTATCATTAAATTTTTAAATAATACAATATTGTAAAAAAAAAAAAAACAGATACGAGTATACTAAGAAATAATACTATGGATGTGAATAGCAACACTTCACTTATAATTGTAGATTTTAGATCACTATGTTAAAAAGGGAACTTCCAAACCATGGGTAATGCAACCCTAAACCATAAGCGCAAATTAAAATTTTAATTTTTCTATGAATTTGATCAATTTTATTACTAAAATTCAGTGATCAAACAAAATGATTTGTGTGTGTTTGAACATGTAATTATTTATAGCAAAAACTAAAAAATATGTAATGCGACAAACAAGGTTGAGAAAGTAGCAAGTTTTGAACATAACATAAAGTGAAAATCTCGTGTGTAAAACATGTTTTCATGTTTTGAAACATGTTTTGCATTAAGAGATGAAAACAAGTTTTACGCTAAAATAAGTGTAAAACATGTTTTTTTTAAGACTAACTATAACGTAAATGGATAGGAGATGAAGATATGTATTTTTTGTGTTTTTCATTGGGATTTCACAGGTGACATTTCCATAAGGCCACTAGCCCACTACCATTACATACGGGGACTTTTGCACGCCATGGACGACTTTATGCCGTCGTGTGTTTCATTTCGGACTTATCCTTTCTTATATGGGATACTGATGAGTGCTTCCATTACCATTTATTTTTGTCCACTCCCTCTATTAATATTTGTCACACTCTTAGCCTCATAAGCGTCGTGAGCGTCACTTTATTTATTGAGTGTGTTTTGGGAGAAACTAGTTCCACCATAAGTTATAAAACGTCTTGTTTTTAACCCTTAAACCCTAAACATGAAACCCCAAACCCTAAACCTGAAACTCTAAACCCTAAACCTTAAACCCTATAAAAACATGACTTTTTATAACTAGGAACTAGTTTCCCCCAAAATTTTCTCTTATTTATTTAGTTATATACTCTTTCTAGTTTTAAAATGAATAACTATTTTAAATTTAAATAATATTTATAGAATTTAAATTTTATTCATAAATATTATAAGAATAATACTAGGGGCACAAAAAAATTACAAAATCTTGCTCACAAAATCCTAGGTGTCATGATTTTATTGGTGTTTTTAATTAGAGTGTGGCGGGTCCGTCCATTATCGATGCAACCAATAAAATATTGCCACCTCATTTTGTGAGCAAGATTTTGTAACTTTATTTTGTGCCTCTAGCACTGCTCATATTATAAATATGTTTGTTAACCCTTTCCAGACTTCTAGCATTGTAAGTGCGAAATGTAAAACAAATTTGTGAAAAACAAGCAGTTAAAGACAATATTATTTACAAAATTGGTCATTTCGTGGTTATTCACTTCGTGGTTAGTCCATTGCGCGTTTAATTTTGCCATCAAACTTAATTGTTTTTCATTCTTACAAATGTAGAAAATAGTGTCATTTTAGACTTAAAATTTAGCACCGTTATCTTTATTAACGAAAAATTTGTAAAAACTAACATTCATTCATTATATATTGGGTTGTCCATACTCCATACCTCCTTGGCTGTCTCCACGAGATAAGGCTCTCTGTAAATGGCATCATTTAGCTCACTCAGTATGTACATTCTACATATGAGATTGCCATAATCCCATGCTTCTCTGGTTATCCGCCTTTGCAGATTGGGAATACCATCTTTCAACAATAACTTTTGCGAATTGAGGGTGGTCCAAAGGTACAACATCTTTTGTTTCCAACTTTTGAAGTGTTGGGTAAGTCTGAGCATGGGCAGGAGCAACAGTCTGATTCGTTGCTTTTAAACTATGGCAGAGAGTAGCACTGGATGGGATGTAGTATTCTTTGTTGCCATTTCTCAAGACTTGAGTTAATGAAGATAACGAGGTTAAATTTAGGTCTAAAATGACACCATTTTTTCTGGTACAATAGTAAAAATGAAAAAAGTAAAATTCGGTATTAATAGTGAAACACGCCCCAAAATACATTGGACTAAAACGGAGTTTGCCCGTTTCAGATTTATCCGTTTCTTTTTCCAAAAAGCCTAAGAACAATAAACATTAAAATCTGGAGACTTTAGCTTCATCTACATGCAGGTGATGGGCCGTTACACGGCACTTCCAGAATCCACATCCCATATTCTTTAAAATGGAATACTATGGATGGCAAAAAAGAAAAAAGAAAAAAAAATAAAGAGAGAGAGAGAGAGAGAGAAATGCTTTGTAGATGGAAAGTGGATGAAATGAGACAGTTTGGTCCATATTTCTGCATTTAAAGCTGATATAAGTATGCATTTTCATTGTAAAAATGTGTTCAATATTCTACTCCCTCTGTTCCTAAATGAGTGTCCATTTTCAAAAAATCTTTGTCCCAAAATGAGTGACTTTTTTTAGCATAACTTTCTCCCTAAATGTTTTTTTTCGAAATTTTTTTCACCGGTTCCTTTATACGTGCAAAACTAAATGTTTAAAAAGAGATTAAAAGATTATATATGAATATTTGCTACCAAATTGTACAATAAAGTTGAGATTTTCAGTGCTCTTAAAATAAAATTTGGACACTCATTTAAGGACAGAGGTAGTAGCATATAGCTCGCAGAATTATGTCCCCTTCGTATCTTTGGCACAAGACTCTGTCTCTTGGACTGTTGGGCCCCCAGTGGGGAGCTTTTACGTTACTGGGCCATAACTTAGAAAGCCTCTTCAGTTATGGGCTGAAGGTTTCATACAATCAAAATGCATTACAAATTGAGCAATACTAGAAATGAGCAGTGGAATCTACCATTATAACATCCAATCTACTATTACCAACCGTTTTTGTAACAAAATTTGTTACGAAAATGTAACAACAAAAAGACTTTCTTGAATAAATGACCAAAAAAGACTAACTGGAAAACGGGGATGGATTAGTCAAGATTTGTGTTGGACACAGTTTCCACAAGAAGAAATTGTCCAGGTGCATGCATCAACTATAACTCTGACGAACAAATATTAATACTCGGAACTTCTGGACTTAAAAGGAGTTATGCTTTAATATAAACATTCTTACTAATTTCTCTAATGCTGGGGATGTTTTAATGATTTAATTTGGCAATTTGAGGGCTATTTATAGTTTTCTAAGAGTTGTTGGTGCCTTTTAGGAACAATTCCATATATGTATGAATTCTGACCGTCTTTTTGCACCCAATCGATGAAACCAAATTTAGCGAATTGCCCCAACCTATGACCGTCTTCTTGCACCTAATCGACGAAACCAAATTTAGCGAATTGCCCCAACCTACATGCAAATGGGCGCTCCACCTCTTCTCTACCCCCACTTTCACTCTCCTACCCTACTATCAACACTCACGACACATCATTTTTTTTTCTTAATTCTTGAACCCACCCATTTAAATGAGACAGAAGGAGTACTCCGTATAAATTAAAGGGCAAATTGCAATTTAGTTACCTGAGTTTGTCACGATGTTTCAATCGGTTATCAAATTTGTGTTTGTTACAATTTGGTTACTGAATGTGTCTTTTTGTTGCAATCAGGTGTAATTTTGGATGACCCGTTAAAAAACTAACGAAAATAGATGAAAAACGTAACAAGCTTCTTTCAAAATTGCAATGATCACCCCTACGGTTTAAATTATCTCACTATATCCCCCAGGTCTTAAAAGCTCTCTAAGTCTGGAAATTGATTTTTCTTCTTTTTTTTTTTTTTTTTTTTTTTTTGTCTTTTATTCTCAGAGCTTTTTTTGTTTCATCACCATGACAACCACCACTACACCAAACCACCATCGCAGTCACCACCAACAATCTGCCAGCAGTCACCACTGCCACCGAACCACCACCATAATCCAAATCAAATTTCTAGATTAACCCCAAATTACTTATCTCAAAATCAAATATCAACATTCAAAAAAGGGACGCAGACAAGGAAAAAAAAACTCAGATCTGAGTTTCATCAAATCTAGGTTAATCAAAATCTGAAACGTAGGCGTTGGTGAAGTGTGAATGTGAGGTAGAAGGGGAAAAGAAGGTGGGTTACTCGGTTAAACTCAATTTAAAGAAAAAGATGAAAAAATAATAATAATCTAAATTTAGATTTGGGTTTGGGTTTTTTGAAATCTTCAATTGTTAAATCTAAATTTGATTTAACTTTAGATTTATGTTCTTCAAAATCTTCAATCTGGAAGAGTGAGCAACGGTGGGGGTCAAAAATTTTAATGGGGAGCGGAAATGGTAGGGGAAATCGTGGGGAGAGGCTACGGCTGTGGGTATGGACAGAAGGGGGTGACAATATAGCAAAGCAATGGAGTGAGGGAGCAGGCAACGGTGGGTTGGTGGGTTTCTTTCTTTTCTTTTCTTTTCTTTTCTTTTTTTTTTTTATAATTTGGAGCTAAGTGATGTATATTTTGCTATATATTACTACCTATAGTGTCCAAATTTCATTTTAAGGGATATCTGAAAATCTTGATTTTTTTTACAATTTGATGGCCAAGATTCATATATAATCTTGTAATCCTCTTTGCAAACATTTAGTTTTGCAAGTATAAAAAGACCGGTGAAAAAAATTAAAAAAAAAAAAAACATTTAGAGACAAAGTTATGTTAGAAAAAGACACTCATTTTGGGACAAATATTTTCTGATAATAGACACTCATTTAGGGATAAAGAGAGGGAGTAGTATACAAGTACATCTTTCTCTTGTTGGGGTTTTTGTTAATTATAAGTTTTTAATGTGTTACTATAGTATTAAAATAATTTATATTCTTTGAAAATAAAAATAGGTTAAAATTTATCAGCAATTTGAAAAATAACAACTTATATACATGAATGTAATTATTTGTACAAGTAAATGTAACACTTTAGTAGATGAAATTGTAACAGATTTCTATAAATAATGTAATACTTTTACATGTATCATGATAAATTGAACCGATTGTAACTTATTATTTGAAAACATATAGATATACTATTATACAAGCAAACATAACTTTTTTACAATGTTATTATACAAGTAAAATGTAACATTTGTTTATAAAAATTGTTACTTTCTTATTTTTACAATGTTACTAACACAAGTGTTTTAGTTCTAAAGTGTAAATAGTTGAATTATTACTTTTCTATACATATGTGTTACAATTATGTATAAACACTGTTACATATAAGTAACACGTTCGTTACATTTTAGTTGTAATAAGTATTACCTTTGGCAAACGAAGAAAACATAAAAAAAAAAAAAAAAAAAAAAAAAAAACTTTTACGTTTCTGTACTCCCTCCGTCCCACCTCACTTGAGACTTATTTCCATTTTGGTCCGTCCCACTTCACTTGAGACTTCCCAAAATGGTATTCTTTTTATAATTTTATATTCAATCCACCCCACCCACTTATTCTCTCTCTTCATTTTCCACCACACAATTCATTCAATCAACCTACTATTAACCTCACTCATTCTCTCTCTTCATTTTCTACCACACATTTTCCTTATTCTATTCTTTTTTCTTAGTTATTGTGCTCACCTTTTAGGTCTCAAGTGAGGTGGGACGAAGGGAGTATATATGTATTACTTTTATGTATACAAACTGTTACATATAAATAACACGTTTGTTAAATTTAGTTATAGTAACTATTATTCTTTCCGTCCCGATACGGATATTTAAAAAAAATGTTGTGAGTATGAAAAGTAAAGTGGGAGAGAGAAAGTGAGTAGAGAGTTTTTGTTGTGAGAATGACAAGTGGGTCCCACTTTCCATTTTAGGTAGTAAAGCAAAGTAAAAACTTTAAATTGGGACAAACTAAAAAGGAAAATAAGAACCTTAAAGAGGGACAGAAGGAGTACTTTTGACAAACCGAAAAAAAAAAACAAAAAAAATAATAAAAAAATAAATAAAAAAGCAATTTTATTTTTAATTTTTTTGTGATCTAAGGGTCACGTGTCAAAAATGACCCGTCTCTACTATTATGAGACGGATCATGTTCTCGTACAAGTTTGTGTCAATCGCAATTCACCCTAAATTAACTACAGATTAAACTTTGGATAGTATGTTTGTTTTGTACTAGTAGTTGTCCTTAGCGATCCAGCTAAGCCACATGCGTCTGACCGGATTTTTTGGGCCCATTTCCCCCTTACTATAACCACCATATCTTTATTTCTATTGCAACAATGCCATTATCCCTAAAACTACAAACTCTGTACAACTACTCATTTCTTCAAAAAAAATATTCAAGTTGGTCTTCGATAAAACGCGTTTTTCCTACTGGTTAAGAAAAACGTGTTTTTCAAAACCTTCTGACTATCATTCTCAAAGGTTCTGGCTATCAATCTCATATTCAGAAGATTTTATATTAATAGGCAGAAAGCTTTATATTGATTTACAGGACCCTTCTGCCTATCATTTTCAAAGGTTCTGGCAATCAATCTCATATCCAGAAGGTTTTATATTGATATTCAGAACCCTTTTGGCTATTACTTTCAAAGGTCCTGGCTATCAATCTCATATCCAGAAAGCTTTATATTGATATCCAGAACCGTTGAGAAGTTCTGATTATTTACAAAAATAACCCTTCTGTCTACCACTTTCAAAGGTTCTAGCTATCAATATCATATCTAGAATGTTTTATAATTATATCCAGAACCGTTGAGAAGTTCTGATTATTTACAAAAATGTCACCACATTTTTTTTAAAACACATTTTTCCCAAGATTTTGCGAAAATGTTCTCTCTCTCTCACTTAAAAGGACACATTTCTTTCTAGGTATTCTTTTAATATGTTACATTACTTTAAAATGATTTTTTTAAATATTTCTTTCTATATTGTTATACTCGCAACAATTTCTTCTAAATATTTTTTCATATTCACAACTCTCACTTACCTAACAATATTTTTTAATACAAATATTTAGTCGTTAATTCCGGTAAATGCTCATTTTTTATCTTGTGCCATTTATTGTGAGGAGGCATTGGCGAATTCATGTAAAGGGGATGGGGACCCCCTTTGATTTTGGAGAGTATCCACTTAGACGTGTCCATGCCGGTTAACCGCCGGTTAGCCGGTTATAACCGCCGGTTAATTTTACCGGTAATCCCTAACCGTGGAGTAAACTTCTCACCGCCACATCCGGTTACGGTTATCCGGTTAACGGTTAAACCGGTTAACCCGGTTTTGCCGGTTAACCCGGTTATGAGACTTTTTCAATTATTTATTTTTTTATTTTAAAAAGAAACAGTTTTTTAGGATTTTGTTAGAAAACTGACTAAAAATCATTAAGAAACTAACTGAAAATGAAATAAAAACACCAATTTTGTTAGAAAATTAACTGAAATCATTAAAAAACTGACTGAAATTGTTAAAAAAACTGACTGTAATTCTTAAAACTAACTCGAAAATGGTAAGAAACTGACGGTTAGTATAGACGGTAGAACCGGCGGTTAGCTTCCCGGTTATAACCGCCGGTTGACGGTTATCAAAATGGACTGACCTTAACCGAACCTTGAAAATACGGTTGACGGTTGAGACGGTTCACGGTTAACCGGTTAGCCGGGTTTGACCGGTTTTGACCGGTTAAAAAACCTTCGGTTAGCCGGTTCCGGTTAGATTTTGGACACGTCTATATCCACTTTACCACTTGTGAATTCTAAAAAAAAAGACATTTTACCACTAAAATTAATTAATTTCTACATTTTGACCGCCTTATTTTTTTATAAAGCTTGCATTAAAATATTATTTTGACCACTTTTTATGCTAAATTTGAATTCCCTAATTATACTAATATTTATCCCTAAGCAATTTCGACCCTCATTCCTAAAATTTTTTACTTCGCCATTGAACGGAAGGAGTACTTTATTCCAATGAATTCCCAAAATAAATATTTAAATTTGTCTTAATAAACAAGTAAATTTAAATATTTACTTCGTGGTGGAGATGGTAAACAAATTATGGTATAGTTTTAATTTTTGTGTGACCAACTCTCTTTCCTGAGAAGACTGCTGCACATCCGAAGTCAAAAGGAAGTGCTTCGTTCAGAAAACACACCTAGTGCATCTCAGCTCATCACACTCAACAATAGCCTTCTTGTCACACCGATGCCGAAGCAAGAACTTTATGTCAGAGTCGAAGCAAAGTCATAAAATTTTGCTCACAAAATTATAAGTGTATTGATTTTATTGTTATTTTTAATTAGAGTGTGCCGGATTCACTATCGATGCAACCAATAAAATATCGTCAACCCATTGTGTGAGTAAGATTTTGTGATTTTGTTTTGCCGCTAACATTGATCTATTTTTATTTTTAATACGTACGAAATGTGTTGGAATGAGGTGTAATTTTCGACAAAAGAGTAATTATATTAATTCCTCCGTCTCAGAGTAAGAGTCTTACTTTTTATTTTGGTACGTCCTATAAAAAATGTTAAAGAATCTTTACTATTCATCTCACTCATTCTCTCTCCTACTTACTTTTATAGTCACAACACTAATCAACTTACTATTCCCTCCCACTCATTCTATCTCATGCTTTACTTTGACACTCACAACAATTACTTTACTTTTACAATTTCTTAATCTCTGTGCAAATAAGAGGTAAGACTTTTACTCCGGGGACGGAGGGAGGGAGTATGAGTTTGGAGTCAGACCATGTGCAATGAGGGGTTTAGTTGGGGGGTTGAGTGGGAGTAAGTTAGTTGAGGGTGGGCAATTAGGGAGTTGAGAGGGGGGTTGAAGGGGAAGGGTTGAGAGGGCTCAACCGAGTTGAGGAAAAATTTGTGGGGCCTCGCCTGGACACGCGTCCACCTCCAATAGGGTCGGGACGGGCACGTGCATATCACGCACAAACATGGGGCGTCAAGGTTTCGTTTTTTCCTCTCTTTTTTTCCCTGAAGCTTACACGTGGTGGCATCTAGTTGGTCCGTCATATTTTCGGATTTTATTTTCATCCCAAAATTTTGAGCTCAATTATTTTACAACAAATTAATATTTTTTTTAATTTTTTTTCACCAAAATTCATCATTTTTTCCTCCATAAATTGATATAAGTTTCATTTGATTTGGACACCGAAAAAACCCGTATTTTCTCCCTATAAATTTCTTAATTATCCTTCTTTAACCCTTAATTATCCTTTTTTTTTTAAAAAAAAAACCCTCTTTTCGGAAATTAGTGATTTAATAAAATTAAAAAATTCTCGTATTTATTTAATTGTAATTAAAAAATAATAATTAAGTGCGAATTATTTTTTTTAATTGTAAATGATTATTATTGTTATTATTATTTTATTAATCATAAAAATAAAGATTATAAATAAAAGTGGTGGGGTATAGAATGATGAGTTGGGAGGAGTTGAATTTTAAACTAAACTAGCCATTGTGGGGGGTTTATGATTGAGAGGGTAGTTGAATGATTAAGTGGGTGAAGAGAGAAGATGAGGTAAAGTGATATTAGGGTAGTTGAAAATTTTTTGGTGGTTGAACCGTTGTATACTCCCTTCGTCCCGTTTCAAATTGCAAAGTTAAAGTTGTGCACGGGGATTAAGGAAAAAGTGAAAAAGGTGATGTGTTGTAGACTGTTAGGTAGGAGAGAGAAAGTGGGGTAGAGAATAGTAAGTGGGTTAGATGATGTGAGTATGGCTAATGGGTCCCACCAATTAAAAACAATAAAAACATTTCTATTTTTGGAATTTGCAATCCTTAATGGGACAACCTAAATGACAATTTTTGCAATTTGAAATAGGACGGAGGGAGTATGGTCTTAGGTGTCCATGTTAAAGTTCTTTTATAATCCATGCTGGCGCACAACATGCATTCATTGTTGTCTACAATCCACGTGTGGGGCCTTATCTTTTACCCGGCGCAATCTCCTCTCCATCATTTTCAGGATTTCCCTGATATTTTTGTAACGTCGTTCTCATTTACCATCCCCTCTTCTTGCTTCCATTCCACCACTTTAATTTACTTCACCTGCTCCCAACTAACCCCTATTTATATAAGTTTGCTTACCCTACATTTGTCAATCGAATATTAAGCCGTGATGGTATATTTTTCGTTTCAAAATATTTGTCGCTTTAGTTTTTTTTCACATATTTTAAAAAATATAATAAATGTATATTAAAAAAATTAATAGCCTTTATAACAAATTGTTTTTTTTTTAAATGAGTAAATGCATGTATAAGAAATGATTCACAATCATTAATAATGGTATAATTAAGACAAAAGAGTAAAAGTGTCTTAATAGTAATAAAACGACATATTTAGAAATAAATTTTTACTTTTAAAATGACAAATATTTTGAAACGGAAGGAATAAAAATTTAATATTTTTTAAAAAAATAAAATTTTAAAAGGTAAAATCAAACTTTCTAGGGCACTGGTTTTCACTGATCCCTCCATCGGTCTATTTAAAAAAATAAAAGTACGCAAAATGAAATTAATTTTAAGTTATAAGCAAATTTTAAATATACTTTTTTTATTTATAGATACTACTACTTTCACACAAAAATTAAAACTTTATCCTAATTTGTTTACCATCTCCATCATGAAGTAAATAATTAAATTTACTTGTTTAATAATCATTATTTTAAATTATTTTGAGACGGATTGAATATGAAAAGGTTTTCATGCAGCAGTCACCCTATGACAATGACCAGGTAATTTTTCCTTTAAGTGAAGTCAAATGGTACAAAAATTGAGGGGAAAAAAATCTAGTTAGAAGGAATAGACGGTGGATTTGGGCATTTTATGCATCATAATAAAACTGAGAATGATTCTTTTGTGGAATGGAGAAAAATCTGATCAGGTCAATTTGCAAAAGATTAGAGGTATAAAGACCAAATCCCCAACCAAATTTTAAGTAGTTATTGTGGCCTTGCTTACCAGTTAATTATCGGCGATCTTTCGCATATACTCCCCCGTCTCAAAATAGATATCGTTTTGGGAGTTAAATTTTGTCTTAAAATACTTGTCATTTCACTATTTTCAAAGTTTTTTTATTGCTCTATACCAATTATACCCTTAATAATGATAGTGAACTATCTCTTACCTAACAATTTAATTACCTAGGTAATTGAATTATTTTAGGGGTATATGAGACTTTTTCACATGCATTAATGGCATTTCTTAATATGTGTGAAACACTCCAAAACGATATCTATTTTGAGGCGGAGGGAGTATTGGCTTGGCTTGGCGCCAAAACTGCGGGACCCAATCCAACTGTCCTTGCTCTGTCTGTCCTATTCCATATTCTCGCTAGTTGTGCTTTTTCTTTTCCCCAAACCAGCCTTAAAACTGCTAAATCTCGCCCCATTTTACAATTACTTTTTTACCCTTTTCAAAATTTCTGAATTACTTATTGAGAATGGCATGGCACATGCCCCATTATTACAAAACAAATTGGCTCCACTACCCAAAATCATTTCCTATGACTTCACATTCCATCAAACCACAAATATATGAAATAATTAAGGACCCAAATAAGAAAACATTTTTTTTTTACTGAGTATTTTTTCTATGACACATATAATGATTAAGTAAATTATTGGGACATCCCTATGCCTAGTAATTATGATATTTACATCATTAGAGGAAGTTTTCACATAGGCGTGTCCAAATTATTAAAATTTTCTTTTGGAAGAGTAATGCCAATGCAATGGAGTATAGTCATTGAATTTGAGTTTTTTAAATTCACTTAAATTTTGTACATAATTAATTTTAAAAATATCCTAATATCACAACACTTTTTTTTTTCTTGGAAGCAAACTAAAATCTCTCTATATATATATTAAAGTTGGTGTGAAGAGCCATGGTGTTGCCACATAGACAAGTCTTAGAAAAATGTTGCATTTGGTGTTGCCACATCATTACCACTCTTATAAATAAAAAACTTCTCAAATTTCTTTTCTTAGCTAATAGTAATAGCTAATAGTATTAGTTACTATATAGGGTAACTATTATAGTTAACTACTATAGTAACTAATACTTATAATAGTAATAGTTACTATAATAGGTAACTATAATAGTTAACTATTAATAGTTAACTATTATAGTTAACTATTACTTCCTACGTCTCAGAGTAAGAGTCATACTTTTTATTTTGGTACGTCCCAGAATAAGAGTCTCTTTCCTAAAATGGCAAAGAATCTTTACTATTCATCTCACTCATTCTCTCTCACATTTTACTTTTATACTCACAAAACCAATCAACTTATTATTCTCTCCCACTCATTATCTCTCCTAATTTACTTTTACACTTACTTTACTTCCATCATTTCTTAACATCCATGTAAATACGAGGTAGGACTCTTACTCCGGGACGGAGGGAGTAATATTTAACTATTATAACTAACTAATACTATTAATAGTATTAGTTAATATAATTGTTAACTATATAAGTTAATTATTATTATTATTAATAGTATTAGTTAATCATAATTGTTATAATATATATTAATTATTACTATTAATTATATTATTTAATCATAATAGTTAATATATATGTTAACTATTACTATTAATACCATTAAGTTTTTTTAAATATTCATACAACAAACTTAAATGTACTTCTAAATTAATTAAAAAACATACTCCCTCCATCCCAAAATGATCTTCATACTTTTTTCGCCGTTACTACGAAAGAACTTTGAGCAATAATTTTACGTTGATTTAATTATACTAATGATAATCTGAAACTTTTTGTCGATAAATCATCTATAATACTATCAATAACAAGTTTTAGATTCTCATTTGGATGATTATATCAACCTAAAATTATTGCTCAAAGTATCTTCGTGGCAATGGCGGAAAAAGTGTGAAGATCATTTTGGGACGGAGGGAATATTTATTACAACTATGTACAACCAAAGCTATGAAAATGTTTTGATTAATTTAAAATATACATATATTTTTAAATAAAATTATTATGTTAATTTATCAATTAAAAACATCAAAAAATAAAAATACAAAAATATTAACGGAATAGATTTCCGTGCGGAGCACGTGTTACCTAATAGTCTAACTTTATTTCAAACAAACATTGAGATGGCTCATCACAAGATTTGAAGACTCATCCCAAATAGTACGGTTGTAATACAATCGTTGAATAACATAAATTTCATTGTTTGTTGAAAGAAAATCATGATATGCAGAAATATTAGTTGCAAATTTACTATTGTCTACATTTGATTTGGCCAATGATTTGGTCAATGCTTTGTAAACCACCAATAAAATGAAGGCGATCACTTTTTCTCGTGTATCCTCGATGTTCGCTACATTGTCTATGTTCTGATAAACTCCGCTTTTTGATAGAAGTAACACTTGGAAACTACCATACACATTCTTTAAAAGGATTCATTGTCTGATAAGATTTAGCTTTGAGAACAATACACAACAAAGTATTTGGATTGATGAGTAGACGTCAGCCAAACTTTCCAAAATTAAGAAGTTGCGTAGAACAAGATTGTAAATCATAATACAAGACTCTCAACAAAAAAAGAGAACACATTAGGCTCTCAACAAGAAGATAAAACCCAAGGCTCTCAGTAAAGAGAGAAAACGTAAGGCTCTCAACAAACGGAGAAACAAACAAAATATTTCATCGTACTAAGCATCAAATTTAAAGAAACAAAATAATTTGGAAAATAAGTTTGTGTAGTAAAAAAAAATGAGAAAAAAAATATATAAGTTTATGTGGTAAAAATTTATGATTCATTCATATTGATGAACACATACTCAGAGTCAAAGATGAAGGGTCGGAACTACACATATACGTAGGATATAATACGTTAGTTAAAATAGTTTTCCAATAGTTTATGTACTTGTAAATCATTTAAATAGCATGGCTTACTTAATACTACTTCCTCCATCACGAACTAAGGTTTTTAATTTGACCTTGTGAAAATCTGGGAAAAAACGTGTTTTTTCTAAAGGTTCGCGTAAAACGTGTTTTTATGTTGGCGCGATGACATTTTTGTAATTAATGGGAAGTTATTTAGCGCTGATCGTAAGTGCTAGTGTTAGTGTAAAAAAGTGTCAGCACATGTACACTGACACTTATTGACACTACCACTGGCACTTTTAATAAGTGTCAGTATCAATGTTAAAAAGTGCCAGTGTAATAGCTGACACTTCTAAAAACTAACGCTGGCACTTATGAAAAGTGTCAATTCCAATGTTTATAAACTCAAGTTTGAATCACTAGCACTTTGTAATATTAACACTTGCCATTTATGATTGACACGCCCCAAGTCCCGGGGTTCCCTAATAGAACCTCGAACCTGGTGCGCGTAACTAACAAGAAACAAGAAACTAACGGGAAACAGGAACAATACCTGTTAAAAACAAAACTGACATGATATATATACTCAAGAATAGGGAGCTAAGATAGCTCACACGAGTTCTAGACCAAGAAAATTTAAAACCAAAATAGTTACATACAGCGGAAGACATGCCTAGCAAATAAGCTAGCATCAAGAACTGTCTAGGGACAACAAATACTACCCCAATACAAGCCCAGGGTTTATTAACTCATACAAGATCGTCCTTACCAAAATATAAAAGGACACTAACTTCAAACAAGAATATCCTGCTGAGTAAATTCCCAGCTAAGTCGAGCCTCACTGCGTACTATCCCCTGCTTTCCTGGGGGGGGGGGAAACAATTAAACAAGTAAAGGGTGAGATAAATCTCAGTAAGCTATTAACATGCAACTATATGTCATGTTATCATGCAATACAAGTAGATACTCAACTAAACATATATCAAGTATCATCAAGTAACAATTATAGGAGAGGCTAAGCCAACTCAACAAGTAATCAAGCTCAAGAAAGGTTCAGGTAACAAGTAGTCAAGTAGTGTGAGAGGCTAAACCAGCTCACCAAGATGCACATAGGCCTACCACGCATTGTACCTGAATCCTTCCTTATTCCTCCCAAGAATACCATTTGTTGTCGATGCTTTTCTAGCTGAGGACAACCAAGAACAGGAACAAGAGACTGCTGTGCAGTATATAAGAAGACCTGGTAACCAGTGTCATCCACAAGAACAAGATCCACGTGGTGAACAGGACAGGAGTTAGCATTCACTTAGGTCAGGCTTATTGCTCCAACCAAGGAAGCTATGCCCTTACTATGGCCGGTAGTAAGGGGTCAGGCGGAAATACATAGGGACCCGATTGTCACTTAAACCCCATCTCTCGCGACAAGCGTGAACCTATATATTTTCGAACAAGCAAGGAGAACCAGCTGGACTCACACAATAATGCACAAGTAGATGTTTACTTGAACTACGAGAACAGAACTCAGTCCCTTATTAGTGGACTATTCTTTATGCACCATGTAATCATGTATCATGTGCTCACAAGAATATGCACCATGTAATTATGTATCATGTGCTCACGAGAATATGCACCATGTAATTATGTATCATGTGCTTACGAGAATACAAGTACACGTACGCAATTATTGCGAATATAAACCAAGATAACACTGGCACATAAGGTGTCCATGTAACACGATCAATCCAAGTAAGAGTCCATTAATAACAGACTTCAGTCAAGTAGTAGGGTATATCACTTTGTTACATGCCAAGTTTGCACGTACATATTCATATCACGTTTAACACATTAAAGTGTCTATCACGATACCCTTACTATCAAGTAGAGCTCAATACATTATACCCTAAACACGTAGTAGAATAGGTCACATTGTACCTAGACACAGTCATACTTCACGTATATGCATCGTTAGTAATCGAATACATTTTCTAACACATATTGTGTTCTGTAATCATTCTTATTAATTTAAATCGTAGTATTCACGATTATATGAATTATCTTCATATTACACTAGTCCCTATTTTCTTTAGGAACCATTTCAAGACAAGATATCTTCTTTATTCTTTATATACTTCATTGAGTATATACACGATTAAAAACTAAATCATTTACACTTTAGTGCTTATTTATAGCACTTCCAATATACACGTATCAAGTTCAAGTATGTAGTAGAGTTAATCATTCTCTATCTAGTTCCATAACCCAATTCTTTGGTTATTCATACCATGTATCAAATAATCAAGAAGCTACATTCTATCAAGTAGCTACATGCAAGATTTGCATATACACATCAAGAATCTTTCAAGTTTATTACCATACTCATGTAATGGTTTTAAGACATTCAAGACTTTCAAGACAATCAAGACAGTCAAGACTTTTACAAGATTTTATCATCTTGTATCCAAGTTCTCAATCCATTTTCTTGGATGGTTAGACATGTACAAGAGTTAATTAACTTATACTTAAGTTATCAATCCAACTCTTTGGTTATTTACGACTAGTACAAGATTTATTTATCTTATATTCACGTTTTAATTAAGAAGATGAGCTATACATCTCCCAATCAAGTTCACGATCCTATTCATAGGATATTCAAGCTCAAGACATTAGTTGGTGTCCTTTAGGTACACAAACTTTAGCTACGAGAGGGGAGACTAATCCAAGATTCATGGACTAGCTCAACGGGAAACAAGCTTCAAGTAATCAAGAAGTCACATTGTTATCAACCAACTATGTGCGATGATTGCACATACAAGTCAAGAATATTTCTTATTCACGTTAATGCTTGTTCTGAGCACTTTCGAGTTTACACCTTACCCATATATTGGTGTCAAGGTATATACAAGATTTATTAATCTTATATTCATGTTTTAATCCATTTTCTTTGGATGTTCAAGTCATGTACAAGATTTATTGTCTTATACTTCAAGTTTTATTCCAATCTTTGGACATTCAATCATGTATAAGAGTTATACACTTTACTCTTGCCAATTCTCAATCCTATTCTTAGGATGTTCAAGTTCAAAACATTGTTTTATACCCCTAAGGTACACAAGACGTTGATTTCCAGACACATAAGAGCATTCATACTCTTATACTCAAGTTCAATGTCCTAAAACACCTATCTAGGTGCTCTATACAATCACTTTAAAACCTCATTAATTTATTCTTTGAATAGCCCTCTGAGTCTAAGTTATTCAGCTTCTTTCGGATCTTGATTCCGACTTTCCTATAGAAAGTTATGAAGGAAACAATTCAAGGAGGACAATCAGATTCCAGGTGGCACGACCGTGCACACCAAGGAACGCGACCGTGCTAATCACATTGGCACGACCGTGCAGCAAAAAATGGCACGACCGTGCTAACATTGCCGAGGGATTTTCACACAAAATTCATTTTCGGCACGACCGTGCCCATAAAAAGCGCACGACCGAGCTAACACTGTCGAGGAAATTTGCCTAAAGGTGATATTTGGCACGACCGTGCGGTACAAATTTTGGCCCTTTTCCCCTGAATTCAAGTTTCATTAATTCTCCGTCCCACACGTAGGAGTAACATTTAACTAACACTCCTAACATTCTCAGGAGTATACTAACAAGTTTAGAACTCCTATTTCAAACCCAATTCATTTCTTTTACCGTCCCATAAATAATAGGATAATTTCCTTTTATTCCAATTTAATATTTCACCGTCCCCAAAAGTATAAGTACAATTTTCTAATATACCACTATAAACATTTAGGGATACTTCCATTCATTTCCCCGTACCACAAATAATGGTACAATTTTTCTAATAATATTTAAATCAAGTTACTATTTTACCGTCTCACGAATAGGAGTATAATTTTCACTATCCTTTTAACCATACCCAGGAACTCAACAAGTGCAATTAACATTTTCTTCATTCAACCTTGTTTCCAATATACGTTTCCAATATACGTATACTCCCTTTGTCCCAATTTTACAAGTATCACAAAAATTGTCCAAAACACAATTTAAACAAGAACAAGTAGCGGGAATAACATATATACATGTTATTACAAGTAAGGGGAAGCTAATAACTTACCTAGTCAAAAATCAAGTTGACCCAAATTAATTTCTGATCGGCAGGAAACGCTCTATTCAACGCCACGAATATTTATCCGGGATCAGAATCACGAACAGATGGATAATTAAGCTCGAGGAGTCGAGAATAGGAAGAATCCTAAACTTAGCTTTTGGAACAGAAGGAGAGTACGAGAAGAAAATTTAGAATTTGCTTTCTCCCTCAGTGAAAGCAACAATATATACTTGCAAGATTTCAAGAATTGCAACTAGGCCCCTCAAGTTTTAACTTTGACAAAAAGGCCCCTAAACTTTCAACTTTGACATTTAACCACCTTAATTTTTTAAAGTAGTTAAATAATTAACTCAAATAAAATAGCATATAATTATGCTACTCAAGAATTTAACAAATAAGTCAAATATTTAACGAGATTAAGGATGGGCGTTACAATGATACTCACAGTTATTTACGAAAATGCCACCGCTTGTTTTTTAAAAAAGCGCCAGCGGCTTTTGAAAAACACGTTTTGCTTTTGCTTAAGGTAAAACACGTTTTTCACAAGACCAACTCTTTGACTTTACATGTAGATTAAGAAAAATAAATGTTGTGAATATGAAAGTAAAGTAGGAGAAAGTAAGAGAAAGAAAGTGAATCGAAAGTTTTTGTTGTGAAAATGACAATTGAGTCTCATTGTTCATTTTAAATAATAAAACAATTAAAAACCTTAGTGTGGGATAAACAAAAACGTAAAGTAAAACTCTTAATCGGGACAGAAGTTGAGTACTAAATTGAATTGAGGTAACGTACTTTACCTATTTGCATCAAATAATGCAACATACTCTTTAGTGTCTAAAAAATGCAACATACTTTTTAAGTAGTTTTTAAATTATGCAACCAAATTCTTTTTTAATTAACGGTGTTATTTTTTTTTAACGAAATGATGATGTGGAAAACGAGTTGTTAAAATTCTAACGAATGTTTATGTCAAAACTAACTTTCCATCCCGACAAACACCACAATTTAACCACCTAAAGGGGTTAAGTCAAATTTCTTGGAAATGTTTCGAAAGTTTGGAAAATACCCACGTCTTTTTCTCTCTTCTTCAACAGGTCGACGCCGCCCTCTCTTCCTTCTCCGGCCGGCACACCTTCCCCTCCCCATGGCAGCAACCTCCGCTCTCAGCCCCATCTCTTCACCGCCGCCCATTCTCTCTATGTAATCCCTTCGTCCACCGCCCGTTCTCTCTTCGTAATCCATTCGTTCATCGCCGACCATCTCACCTCGTCTTCAACAAGATCCCCGTAATACCCACCCATCCGAAATCGAGACATGGAAAAGAACGAAATAAAAACTCTTCAAGAATTATTTTCCTTCTGGTTTTCACTTTGAATCTGACGAATTCCGCCATGAAATTGACAATGTCCAAATGCGTGGTTATTCCCAAATTTGTTGGTAAGTCTGATTTGTAATTAGTTTGAAATTTGTAATGGGGTTTATGGTGGGGATGGTGGGTTGTAGTGGTGTTGGGTTGAGGTGGTGTTGGGTTATGATGGTGATGATTAGGCTGAGAGAGAAAGAAAGATGGAGAAGGGAAAGAAGGGGCAGTGGGAATGACATGGGTTGAGGAAGAAAAGGGAGATGGTGGGTTTAGGAAGGAGCAGTATAAAAAAAGTAGCAAAGAGGTGGCGGTAATGGTGGCAAAGCGGTGGCCGGAGTAGTGAGATGGTCGTAGCTGTGGGTGGCCATGGTTGAAGATGGATGTGGGTTCAAAAATTCTAATGGTGATGATGAACATTGATGAAGAAGATAAAGATTATACGGTGGTGGGTTCAAAAATTCTAATCTTGGGAAGATGGGGCCAACGGGTGTTAATTTATTAACGTGTGTTAATTCCGTTATCAAAATGTTAACTTTTTTTAACGTCATCCATTTGACATTTTAAATATTGCATTATTTGATATCACTTATAAAAGTACAATGTACTTTTTAGACACTAAATAGTAGGTTTTTTTATTTGATACGGAAGGTATAAGTATGTTACCTTAAGTATTATTTTTTCAAATGAAAAAGGAAATTTTAGTCAAGAAAAAAGACTCTAAAAATTCTCCAGTTCATGAGACTCTCTCTATCTCTCAGAGACAGAGTGGGCTTTTTATCTTTCCTTTTTTTTTAACCACTGTCTTGTCAGTATCAGTTACTTGTCAGTTAGTGTGTCCTGCTTCTGTAAAAGTTCCACCCTACTCTTTCCCCGTCCTTCATTTCTCGTCTTACTCTCCCTCCCTCCCTCCTCCGCCCTCATTTCTCACCGGATCCCTCACTTCCGTCGACTCCCCGGTCATTGCCACCGCATTCAATTCACACTTCCCACGCCTCTCTGTTCTTCAAACTGCTTCAAATTTTCAGCTTATCCAGCAGCTTCCAATTCACCTTTTTTAGATTAATTCCACCATTCAACAATGAAATTCGTCAAAACTCTCCTACTACTGTTATCACTATCACTTGTCACTTTCCAGACATGCTATTCATACCCGACGCCGTTAAACTGTACGGAAACCAGCCGTCTCTGCACATCATTCCTCGCCTTCAATCCGACCGCCAATCAAACCCTAACTGTAATTCAGAGCATGTTCGACGTTTTGCCTCAAGATATTACCGTTGAAGGCAACGGACGCAACTACGTCTTCATCCGCAAAAATTGCTCCTGCGCCACCGGTATTCACAACTACTTGACAAATACCACCTACACCGTACGATCAAACGGCGGATCCGTTCACGATATCGTGATTGACGCCTACGATGGCCTGGCGTTCCTGCCAAATTCATCGCGGCCGGCGCGGTTTGGGGCGGTGGTGTCGTTACAGCTGTTTTGCGGTTGTTCGAGCGGGCTGTGGAATTACTTGATGAGTTATGTGGTGAAGGAAGGTGATAGTATAGAGTTGTTGGCGAGTAGGTTTGGGGTTAGTATGGATAGTATTGAGAAGGTTAATGGGATTAACAATCCTGATAATATCACTGTTGGCGCACTTTATTATATTCCATTGAATTCAAGTAAGTTACCATTGCCTTTTATCCTGCTAATTTGTGTGTATGTTGCAATTGTCTTTTCCTGCTGATTGATGTGTTCAATAGCTAATACCAAGGTTCTAAAAAACGCTAGGCGGTCGCTAGACGCCTTAGCAGCGCCTAGCGCCTAGGCGGGGTCTAGACGGAACTTAGGCAGGGCCGAGAATTCAGAATAGTTATAATATCTTAGGCGGGACTTAGGCGTTTCATGAGCGCCTAGCGCCTAAGAGGCCTAGACGGACGTCTTTTAGAACACTGGCTAATACTATTCACTTACTCCGTGATTTGGTCGAGTTATTCAATTGCTAACTTACAGTTGAAAGTATGATCGATGATTAGCATTAATTTTGGTGTTTTCCAGAAAAAATAACCTATTAATTGAATCCGGAAAATTATGTGTTTATGTGGTTGGAATTGATTTATGGTTGTTAAGTTTAATTTTATGATAAGGCTATTGATGAAGATTTTAGAGCTGAACTAAGAAAGTGAGTTCAGTTTATGCCTCTCCGGTAATGCATGGAAACTCAATTTCAGGGGAAAGGATGTGAAACTCAGAAAAGAAAACTAAAATGAGCTGTTATCTTGCATAAGTGTAGGAAAATAAGTGAGACTGTGTTACGTGGGTTTCTAGTCCAACCAGTTGGCTTTCTCTTGAAATGCTTTTCTGTCGGGACAAAACTTGATAATGGTTAGAAATTCCCTTGTAACTAGATTGCAATTCTGGTTATTGATACTAGGTGGGCCTGAAAGATCACAATCTATGTTAACTCTGGACGAAAGACAAGTATTTAATGACAAAGCATGGGGTTCTACTTACTGGAAAGAAGAATTTAGCTTTTTTGTAAGGCCAAAAGTTTTCATGTCAGTAGACTAACATAAGGGCATAAGTTTGCTTTATCTCTGAGAGGCTTTTTTGAGCTGTGTTACTAATCGGAATGACAACTACATAGTGTAAAGAAGTATATAAATAGGGCTCCTACAATTGCTGAATATCAGTGGATGGAAACAGAATCTCAAGCAAAACGCTCAAAAGAGAAATGTTGCATATTACGAAGTATGTTCATTTGTTGAACTGGATGTAGCACAAACTTCAGTTAGAACTGAATATACCGCATAAAATTTAGGGACCTGACACAGTAGGAAATTCTGATGCAGTCTTATGAAACTATGATTGACTAGTACATACATTCTGAGAGATAAACGATTTATGATTATACGTGTAGGAAGTTCCCATACAGATCCTAAGTCTATTCATTTGCATTCATTAAATCTACAATACTCCAACTCAGCCAAAGGAGCAATCACAAAAGGATATTTCTGTCTTAAAGGAAACCATTGAGATTTCTCTTAAATTATTGTTTATTTAAAGATAGATGAGTAAGCAAGTATCTTTTTGTGGCAACCGTAAGATGTCATTCTCTTACGAAAAAAGTGTAAAAGAAGCAGCTTTATTTAAAATAATCTAATAAGTTGAACGGCTACTAGTTTTTTCCGTAAATTGTTTTAGAGTTCAACTCTCTTGTGAAATGTCAGAGCTTCTTCAGAAATTCGGAAATACTTGGGAAATCCTTTTTCTATATGACATGTCTGGAGCGCATGAAACTAGGAAGGCTGAATGCTTTATGCTCTAAAATTTGACCAAATACAAACAAGTGGCTGGCCTAGATGTGGAGCTATTACTAGTGCAATTAATAATTTTCGTCATTTTAATGCCAAGCCTTCTCTAATAGTGAGTGTCTACAACTGTAAGATAAAACGGCGGGACTACTTAAGATTCGCAACTATTACTATTTAACCAAAGGAAGTTCCAGCATATAATTGTTCAAGTAGGATTCACAAATACACGTTGAATGAAATGATGGATATTTTACACGTATATCTATAAGTGGATATTTCCAGTATACACACAACTTTTTCCACTATGAAGCAGAGAATAAATAAAAAAAAATGCTTAAACATTTCAGCTTGTTAGTAGAGGAAACTAAGATAGCTGCCCCCCTTCCTTTCGTATATCATGTCTAAGAATTGAGCAATTTTAGTATTTACTGCTGATTTGATAGCTGCTTTAGTTTGCACTTGGTAAAATAACCTCGCGGGTTAATAAGTTTGCTTGCTATGCTGGATTTGGATTTGGATTATATTCAGGCTCATCTAACAAATAAATGCTCTTATTATTCGGTGAAAAGGGATTTTTTTTCCCTCTGCAACCAGTTTGTATACTATTTGAACTTTAACGAGCCAATTTCAATGTAGTTCCTGGTGAGCCATACCCCATAGAGAATGACAGTCCAACAGCTCCTGCTCCAGCGCCATCTGCTGATATTGCTACAGGTATTAAACATTTCTCCACGTGTCATGTTCAGTTAATGTTTTTCATTGAATTGAGAAATAAGAATGCAATTTGATAAGCTCTGTTCACTATTACTAAGAGAACTCTGGCAACTTTGCTCTTTGAAGCTACTGCAGAAATCTATCAGCTCTTCGACTTGTTTCCATAATTGTGTTTTTACTTGCTAAAGGCCATTTGATGTATTTTTAGGAAGCAATTTATATTGATGTAAGATATGTCTTGACTGGTGTTTTTATATTCTACTGCAGTAAATCAGCAAGTTCACAAGGCTCATGTACCCTATAAGTGGATCATAGGGGGTTCAGGGGTTGGTTTTGTACTACTTGCAGCAGTTGTATTTATATTTATTTGTTTGAGGGCATCAATACCTCGCGGAAGTGATGACAAGGATCCCGAAGAAAAGATATCTCACAAGTTTCAGATTCTTCGAACTACAAGCTTTTGTTGTGGTTCAGGAAGATACATGTGCTGCAAATCTGGGGACCGGAGACAACCTAATGGGGAGTCTAGTAATCGTCATATGAACATTCCAAAAGGTTAAAATTTTCAGTTGTCTTAGGTTTTACTGATATACTTTTTAAAACTATCAAGTAGTATGAGATTTATACACTTGTCTTTTTCTTACAGTTATTGGGACGGATGTCTTTGACATGGAGAAGCCTGTTGTTTTCTCATATGACGAAATTCTCAACGCTACTGATGGTTTCTCTGATTCTAATCTTCTTGGGCATGGAACATATGGTTCTGTATACTATAGTCTTCTCCGAGATCAGGTTCGCATATGTCCACCGTTTAGCTACTAGTAGTAATTTCTCCTGCTTTTCAAAATATTTTGGGAGACTTTTGCCTGTCCACAAACTTACGGGTCTATGCTAATGAGCCTTCCAGGAAGTTGCTATAAAAAAGATGACTGCTACGAAAACTAAAGAGTTCATATTAGAGATGAAGGTTTTGTGCAAGGTTCATCACACGAATCTGGTAATGCACGTCTCCTTAAGTACCTAGTTAAAAATAGTACTTTTCGTGTATTAGAAGTAATCGTCATGATCTGTTCGTTTAGTCTAAACTATTAACTTTATGTTTGTTTTATTTTTGTCAAGGTAGAGTTGATTGGTTATGCTGCAAGTGATGATGAGCTCTTCCTCATATATGAATATGCCCAGAAAGGTTCCCTTAAAAGCCACTTGCATGATCCTCAGAACAAAGGTTTATTTGCGCAAATATTCAACATTCACTTGTGTATCTGCGAACCTCATAGCAGTTTTTCTGTAGTGTTTATTTATATAACCCAATTGGACAAAATCTGATCAGATAAAAACTGATCTTTACTCTTGATAAATATTAAAAAGAAATGTATCTCTGCTTAACACTGAACACTTCTTAGGCATGCGAATTGCTGGTTTTCTATTGTTGTTCAAGGTGTCAAGTACGGATAAAATCAAGCATAATAGATCACATGATACAAGTTCATGATTAGTTTTTTCTTATCTTGTTCTTGAACAGAGGAGAAAGTATCCATGCATGTGATCCGAGTTAATGGGCATATAATTCGCAATTTTTTTGCAGTGGTGTGAAGGGCTTTCTAATGTTTTCTTATTTATTCCATAACCAACGAAGCTGGATGAGGTGGTGCAATTTTTGACCTTTTTCCCCTTAAAAAATGGAGGATGTCAATTGTGAATTGGACCCCACCTATTTCGAGTTAATCACCTATTTAGTCCCTAACCTATTAACTTTTTTACCGTTTCGTCCTCAACCTATTTTTTTTCACCTTTTTGTCCTTGAAGTATCTATTTGCAGGATGAAGTGGTCCTTCCGTCTTATGTCAGTCTGGTCAAACGTTACATTGATTGTACGTGGAGGTCAAAGGCCAGAGTTAAGCACCTATGTAGTCCCTAACCTATTAACTTTTTTACCTTTTCGTCCTCAACCTATTTTTTTTCACCTTTTCGTCCTTGAAGTGTCTATTTGCCGGATGAAGTGGTCCTTCGCCAGATGGAGGTCAAAGGCCACGTACGATCAATTTAACGTTTGACCAGATGGACAAAAGACGGAAGGACCACATCATCCTGCAAATAGATACTTCAAGGACGAAAAGGTGAAAAAAAATAGGTTGAGGATGAAAAGGTAAAAAAGTTAATAGGTTAGGGACTAAATAGGTGCTTAACTCCCACCTATTTCTTCGTCCTTTCCTTTTTGTGATACAAAATTTAGAGTCTAGAAATATCTTAACTCACTTGGATTTGTCCACAATTAGCATCAAATGGATCTTTGTGACTAAAGCTTGAAGCATAACGTCTTTTAGTGAGTATAAACGAAACAATATTTGGCAGGGGGCAGTTAGTCACACCCTATTAAGCCGAATTTCAGACTGCTAATTTGTATTAATATAAGACATCTTCTGTTTTGGTGATGCCATGCCATGCATAAAAGGATACATGAAAATAACTCTCCACTGACTTTCGCTTAGGTCAAACATCACTCTCTTGGATCATGAGGGTTCAAATCGCACTTGACACTGCAAGAGGTCTGGAATATATACATGAGCACACTAAACCTCATTATGTGCATCGTGACATCAAGACAAGCAACATATTACTTGATGATGCGTTTAGAGCCAAGGTTCCAATCTATTCTGCCTTGTTCGCTTTCAAACACGTAATTTATTTCATATCAATCTGCTTGATATTATTTGTTTTAACATAGATTTCAGATTTCGGATTGGCAAAACTTGTTGGGAAAACCAATGATGGAGAAGAGTCAGCAACAAGGGTTGTTGGAACTTTTGGCTATCTGGCTCCTGAGTAAGTGATTGTACCAACAGTTCCCTTCTCAGAACTGCAGCAGTTCCTGAGCTGACTTTCTTTTTCTATATTTTTAGGTACTTGAGGGATGGCCGGGCGACAAGTAAGAGCGATGTGTATGCATTTGGGGTTGTCCTTTTTGAATTAATATCAGGAAAAGATGCTATTACACGAGCAGAAGGTGTTGCGGTGAAGAATGCTGAAAGGCGATCATTGGCATCCATTGTAAGTTCTTATGAATGGCTGCTTCCATCATCTTAACAAACATTTTTTTGTTTTGGTTAAAAAAAAAAAAAAACTTTGTTACTTATATCCCCTAAAAACTGCAGATGCTAGCAGCTCTTAGGAACTCCCCTGATTCTATGAGTATGCCAAACTTGAAAGACCACATTGACCCAAATTTGATGAATCTTTATCCCCACGACTGCGTTTTTAAGGTAAGCTTATGATTTTTTATTCTCTAGCTTCCGATAGGCTCTTAATATGAAAGGATTGAGAAGAAACGGTCCGTGCGTTATCAATTCAAAATACAAACACTCACATAGATATTGTAACTTGAATGCATAGTAAAACTTGGTGACTGACCTGCTTTTATTGTTTTCTGGCAATTTGTTGGTCACAGATGGCTATGCTGGGGAAGCAATGTGTTGAGGATGATCCGGTCTTGAGGCCAGACATGAAACAAGTTGTAATATCCCTCTCGCATATCCTCCTCTCTTCTGTCGAGTGGGAAGCGACTCTTGCTGGGAATAGTCAAGTCTTTAGTGGCCTGGTTCAAGGGAGATAAGAAGCTACAAGGATGGTTCCGGAATATCTCGGTTTAGATACTTGCAGTTTCAGCTACTCCTCTGGTTGGTTATGCATTTTTTATATCTTCATGGTTGTGTGTGAATAGTTTGCATAGGTAGCTGCTGGTGGGGTGTTATTGAGCAATACACCCTTCTTTTTTGGCCACATTATTACTCTCTTTTTTCCTTTTCATCATCATCTTCCGTATTCAAAAGTTGCTTTTGAATGATGCATTCTTTTGGGAAATCTTCTTTCGGGGTGGGGAAGGGTAGTATGTATGTAATCACATATCTGACTGAGGCTTTGCTTAGTATTTTACCGGAGCTGTAAACTTCTATTGGTAAATTTTGTACCAAAGTTAGCTTCCTCTGACAGTGACGTTTTTTTTTTGTTTTAGTTGGATTTTGAGGATTTATGTTGTTTGTATAGAACATATGGCACAGAAGATGTATATTTGGCCTCTCTTTTTTTTTTTCTTCCGAGAATTGTTGCAGTTAAAAGACTGGAGGGGTACAGAGCGGGCACACAAAAGTGGTATCCGAATATTGGTGCGAGTTTTTTTTTTGTATCTTTTTTTTTTTTTGGAAGAGTGATTGGCCTTGAATCAGGTAGAAAGCTTTTGTTAAAGGGAAAAGCAAAACAGCATAAAAGACGGATCTCATTGGCGTCTGTCTTTATTTTTTTTTATTATTATTTTTTTTTATTTTTATTTTTAAAGTTGCTTTTAAAATCACTAATTAAGCAGGTCTGGTGAGTAATAAAATGACACAATTTAGACTTTTGCTTGCCGTTACAGGACAATAAATTTGTACCGTCCAAATTCCACCCGGTGCATTGAAAAGAAATAACTCTTTCAGCCAAATCTCACTCTCCAAATACAATTGTGACATACTCCCTCAGTCCCAGTCTCATAATAAACATTGGTGTAATTTTATCATTGTATAAGCAATACATATACAAGTAAATCACATTTTTTAAACACGTTAACAAGTCAAATGCGACATTTATTATCAGCTAGTATATTTTCCTAGCTTGCCAAGTTGCCATAGACAAGTTACCAAGCATATTAATACCAAATAAAAATGATACAAAACCATCCCTTTTCATAGTCCATTGAGGGCACTAATAACTGCAATGCAACCCATGCTTCTCATCTCACTTTTCCATGGCCAAAGGGAAACATTGCTCTCAGCTTCACTTGCAGAGAGAAGCTAGAACACGACGAGGAGGTTCAAACGGACGCCGTGAATGAAGCACAGCCAAATTATCCAATAGTAGGACATCGCCTTTATGCCATGGTATGGCAACACTTTCCTCATCCAAAAGCTTCAAACAATCATAGATTATATCCCCTGGCAGAGGTTTCCCGTCCCCAAACGTGACTGCCTTCACCGGATCATTTCTCGCATCCTGCCACCCAGTGTAAGCCGCCACCATACTATTAAACCAAATCTTCCGTTGCCTTTCCTTGTCATATTTGATTGCCGGGATGGGACCCATTATGGATTTTACTCCATTGTCGGTCCATTCAAGCTTCATTCCCAGCTTAGCAGCCCTACAATACAGTTGAATCAGGGCACACGACACATCACACATAGATATTAGGCTAAACTCTGGTTTTAAGCATCGTTTATTATTTTTAGGAGTTTTAACCCTTGTACTTTTAGATACTCACTCTGTCACTCATTATCCCAAAAATAAATAAATAAAAAAAAAAAAAAAAGGGAAGTAAGATGGTCAAAATTGCTAAAAATCTGAAAATATCCTTACTCTTGGGATAGTGAGTGAAAGTACGATCGTTAAAAATGTCAATGGTTAAGATCACAAACCTTTCTTCTGCAACTTTTTTGTCGTGGGTCAAGAACGTGGATTTCCATCCACGACCGATTGGGGAGGAAGGATCATCATCTTCCCCAAGGACTCTGGTATAGATCAATCCGTGCTCCTCAAGTCGCTCGACAAACTCAGGATATCTCTCTTTCATCTTCTCGTATATGATATGGCTAAGAACAATGGGGGTTTCACCCCCACTCAAGGGCTCTACTTCACAAAAGAAAAACAACTTGGCTGGGTACTCTGGAACCTGTTCCACAATCCAATTCAATTCAAATCTCTCCATATTAAATTGATACCCATTTCATTCCTAAATCAATATTGTTACCTAAAATGGTACTCTCTTAAAAAATCTTGGCACAAGCATATATGCATAACTACCTTTAATATCCACCTTATAGAGGCAAGTATACAAATGATCTTGAAGATTGTTTATAGGTAAATTTAGCAGTGTTTATACTTACAGTACACTAACATCTATAAATTAATATTGTAATCAAATAAAAAAGAAGTTATCTACGTCTAATCCGTGTTGACCCGGACTATGAAGTCCACCAGTGTTCATCACATAATTTGACTGAATATAGACTTTTTAAAACCTTATTAAGCTACTATAATTCTTCAATTGAAGAAGAGGCAAGGAATTGAAAAGGCAAACGTAATCCGCAAATTGACAAAATAATACCTGAGCCATTTCGTGATGAAAAGGTATTTTCTGATCAGGAGGAGACTCGTTAGCGGTGAAAACGCGGCCAACGACGTTGGTTCTGGGGGCGGCGCCACCGACATAGGGGAGTTCGTCGAAGGCGAAAGCTTCAACGACGTCGTTGAAATCGGAAGGTGAGGAAACAGGGAAGCCGCGGAACAGGATGGCGCCAGACTTGTGGAGGAGGGATTCAAGCCATGGTTTATTGTCAGAAATACCCTTGGTGAAGGTAGAGAGGTTGGAGAGAAGAAGGGTATTTGAAGGGTTAGGGTTTGGGGATAGAGCAGTAGGGAAGACGAGATCATCAGGGTAAGGCTTTTGTTGAGGGATGCTTATTTCTTCGAACAGTTTTCCATTTTCAGGCATTTTCTCTTTCTGCCCACTTCACTAACCGAAACCAAAAAATGCATAAGATTATCTACTAGGCCAAAGAGGGAGATAAATTAAATCTACAGTTCCTCTATTGCTGCGTTTGCGTCCAGGTTCACCACAGATTTGAGTTTGTTAACTGAGTTTTATGCCACTACAAAATAAAATGCAACTCATGTACTCAAAAATAATTTGCTTAGTTTGTTCAATTTTTGCCATTCGGTGTCTCATTTGATTGTTCACACTCCCAAAGAGGAAAGTTTATACTCCGTGTTATTCTTTATTCAATGGGATCCACTTGACATACTCACAACAATTATCCAACTCACAATTCCAACCCCACTCACATATCACAACAACACCCACTCAACTACTAATATAAACCACTTTCCTTTAAAACTCGTGCATTGGTCAAAGTGTGAACAAGCTAAAAAGACGGAAGGAGTATAACTTATTTTATATTCCTTCCGTCTCATTTCAAATTGAAAAAAAAAATGACGCAAGAAAAGTGAGAAAAGTGATGTGTTGTGAGGGTAAATAGTTGAGTATGAGAGAGAAATTGTGGTAGGGAATAGCATGTGAGTTAGTTGATGTGAGTATAGCAAATGGGTCTCACTGATTGAAAATTATTTAAAACCTTTTACTTTTTGATTTTGTAATTTATATGAAACAAAAAAAATAACAACGAATTTTGCAATTTGAAATTAAACTTGGATTTTATTTTTTTTAACTCATTTATTTAAAAGTTTGACTGCTGTCGAGACTCCGAAACTCGTAACTAGAGTAATTGTGATATTCTGCGGGAGTAAACTCCTTTTCCGCCCCTCGTACTATGGCCCCAACATCAATTTGACACTCGTACTATTGAAACAACAAATGTATGATGCGTACTATAGTTTTATTAGCAAAATTAACCAATTTACTATTCATTTGTTAACTTTTTTTAACGAACATTATTTTTTTAACGTGCATTAATTTATTTTAACAAAACTAACTTTTGGGGCGATTTTTGAGTTTTTCGCCGGATTTGCGCCGTCGGCCATATCTCCGGTACCGCTGATTATTTTACTAATCCCAACGGTCAATATGAGCGTCTGAGTGATGCGAACATACCCCAGAAATTTGACGACGAACCAACGGTTAATGAAGCGGGAATTTGATTTTTAATATAGCGAATTTTTGGAGATTTCGCCAGTTTTCGCCGCCGGCCATTTCTCCCTCTCCGGCAATTATTTGGAAGATCCCAACGGTCATCATGTGCGCCTAAGGGATGCGACCAAAGCCCAGAAGTTTCACGACGATCCAACGGTTAACGAAGTCGGAATTCGATTTTTACATATGCGATTTGGTTTTGATGGAGATAACAAAAGTTAGTTATAAATTAATGTTCGTTAAAAAAATAACGTGTGTTAAAAAAAGTTAACGAATGAATAGTAAATTGGTTAATTTTGCTAATAAAACTATAGTACGCATCATACATTTGTTGTTTCAATAGTACGAGTGTCAAATTGATGTTCGGGCCATAGTACGAGGGGCGGAAAAGTAGTTTACTCTATTCTGCGGAGTCACTAGTCACAATCTTCAGTCTTCATTCCATATTCCATAGTATATTCGTCAAAAAAATCTCCATTCCATAATCCATAGAAGTTGAGCATTTTCACACGTAATTAAAACTTGACAGCCTATGGATGTTCCTTTTAATTTTCACTAGTCATCCGCAGTGGTGACCTGGTAATGCTTCACTTTTCTTGTCCACGTCAACTCCACATTATCGGTTATCAATAACCATCATTTCACACCATTTTACCTACAGTAGTGACCAAGGTCATCAGTTGCTCAATCATACTTTTTACTATACCCCATTATATTTTCTCTATCCTACTAATTTCTATACCAATTATTATCATTATTCATATTATTTTATTATTATTAAATATATATGATAATAATCTACATTTAATTATTATATATTTTAATTATTAATTAAATAATTCTATTAATAGTATTATTATTTAATAGATATAATAATTTATATTGATAAATGTGAAATGTCCTAAAACGATAAATATTTTGAAATGGGTGGAGTATTATTATACAATTATTCTCCAATAGAAATGGTGTTTAGTATTTATTAAGAATATCATTAAGAAAATGTACAAATTTTATTAATATTGATAGTATGTGTGTTGAATATCCGCAAGTGAGGCAAGTGGGAGTGAGGAACCTCACAATGGACGCCGGGGGGTCGACTGGCAGACCAAAACGAGAAGCTGGTCATGCTAAGCCCTCCATTTTACCACCATTGTGGGCTGGTTTGACAGCCACATCAGCAAGACCTCCCTCATTTGGGCACCACTGTGGGTTGTGGGTTGCACTTCTTCTGTCCAAACGGTCCTTAAAAACAATACGGAGTAATAACATTTTCATTATAACACCAATTAATTTACTATTCCCTCCCACTCATTCTCTATCTTACTTTACTTTTACACTCACAACACTTAAATCACTTCCATCATTTCTTAATCTTCTTGCATTTGAGAGGTAGGACTCTTACTTTGAGACGGAGGTAGTACTATTTTATTTCGATAATTATCCTTGAGTAGTGTGCCAAAACGGATTATTGTATTGTTTGGATAACACCAATTTAACATACAACATTACAAATGTTACTTGCGTACTTACAAATGCAACCCAAATTACTAACGGACGTCATTGGAGGCCGTGATTGGGTGAACTTTTCACTTGCAAAGGGAAGCTAGAATGGAGCGAGGTGGCTTAATCAAAGGCAATCGGGAATGAAGAACTTTCAAATTATCTATCACCAAAATGTCCCCTTTCTTCCAAGCTATGGCTACCATTTCCTCATCCATTATTTTTGAGCAGTCGTACAACACATCTCCAGGTAATGCTTCACCATTTCCAAAAGTTGGCAACATATTTGGATCGTAATTTTTCACCGCTTCGGGACTTCCATAAGAAACCGCAAAGCCATTGAACCAACATTTACGCTGTTTTTCCTCGTCAAATCTTATAGCTGGCATCACATTTGTCCTGAGAATCGCTACGTTCTCCCGCCACTCCAACTTCATTCCCAGCTCCATAGCCCTGTTATATATAGATACACTTTTAGGAATGTACTTAAGAAAAAAAAACACAACGGAAACACGGGGATTCAGTCACTTTCGAGATAAGTACATGCATGATCAAAATCAAAAACAGACATTCATTTTGGAACAAATAGATATTCAAGGATTAATGCCAAATTATTTTCATACTCAAATATACTTATAATGGTATGCGTTATTGCTAAAACTACTTAGCTTTGATTCTATTCGGGTTAATGTTAATGCACTAGATAATTACGGACGAGGGACCGCTCCACACTTGCTCCTCCTTCCTTCACAATTGGCTAGTACATCCCCCATTTTAGTGGGGGACGATCACTATTAATTTGATATATGTGGAACTCACAACAAATCAAATTAATATCAGCCATTGATTCAAGAAGTGAGAACGTGTGGAAAAATGCTCACCCGTTGCTGCAGCAATGATAAATGACTATTTTATAGTCATTTAAGGTCTAAAATATTATCTTCTTAACTTCATTTTAGTAGTAATAAGCTTACTTCATTCTATTTTATTTCAATATGCGGATATAATGTGCTGGTGGTATAGTTTTGTGCTTTGGACAGAATTTAGGTACTCTTTGGAGCAATTTTGGACTAAAGACATTCTTGGGAGCATGAAAGGAGCTTGATACACAAAGAAAACAAAGAAGCAACAGCAGCAAGGCATAGGTCCGGTCGGACCTCTCATAAGACCCGACCGGACCCCATTGAAAAAGAGATTTCCAGCTTTTGAGAAGCATGGTCCGGGCGGACCTTCCACAACACCCGGCCGGACCTTCCAAGATTTGTGTTTTCTGGAGCCTTGGTCCGGTCGGACCAACCACAATACCCGGCCGGACCTCACCATACCTGATCTGAATCAGTGTCCTCCAAAAGGTGCCTTTTGGTGTTGAATCCGGGAAGGGGCACTCCTTTTGGCCCCAAGGCCTATTTAAGAAGACCATTTCAGCCTTTTAGACTTCTTAGAAATTATTGTAAAGATACTCTAGCAAATTCTCAGTTCAAAACATCATTCATACACAGATTTTTGTGAATCATTAAAGGTGTTCTTGAGCAAGTTGAAGTAATAATATCTTGAGGTTATTTTCAGTCATTTGTCTCTCTTCCATCTATCATCAAGAATAAGTATCTCTAAACCTTATTTATTTCATGTCTTACTCTTGTCTATTGATTGTTAGAATAGAAATGGCTTGTGAGTAATCCCCCATATTCTTGGGGTTGGAAACTCAACCTCATGTGTTCATTACTTTAATCATGCTCTATTTTCTTCTCTTCATCTTAAATCAATTTCTTCATATCGTAACTAAACACCTACGACCATGATGACGTCCTTGTTCGTATGAATTCTAGTTAGTCGAGAGAAGGACCTAGCGGTGAATCTCGACTAGCGGAATCATATAAAGTAACTGGGTTTCTATTAATCACGAGAGTAGATTAATGGCCTAGGGATGTTCCTTGAGTGGAAAGTACGTGGATTTACATGAACTTAATGGGGTTTTATTTTACTAATAAACGGAACCATCGAGAGAAAGGCCGTGTTAGTATTAAAATACGAGTGTTTTAAGTCTTGGTCATAAGAAGTTGACACAACCTAGCGTATCATCCTTGTTTTGAAATGAAACTTTAATCTAAAAAGAGCATGATTACTCGATGAACATATGATTGTTCGAGTCCCAATCCCGAGAATTCTTTCAACATAAGAAGTTTTTAATACAAGATTATTAGAGTATTTACAATTTATTTCTAGATAAAGTGGCAACCAAATTATACCTCCCAATCAACTCTTTTTACTATTTTTTTATAAAAGCAAACATTTTTCTAAGTAACATTGTCTCCGTGGGATCGACCCGTACTTGCACTTTTCTATACTATTTACAACCCGTGCAGTTGCGGTTTATAAACTAAGCCCTCGTTTAGGCTCGACAAGCAACATTGGGGATCAAGAGCAGTATTGAATTGACATAAATAATGGTGAAATAATTATAACAACAAACCTTTGCTCGGCAATGGTTTTGTCATGGGTGGAGAAAGTTGATTTCCAACCACGGCCAACCAGGGAGGAGCTATCATCTTCTTCAGGCAATAGCCTTGAATAGAGGACGCCGTGCTTTTCCAGTTTTTCCACAAATTCAGGGTACCTTTCTTTCATCCTATTGTATACCACATGGCTTGGAACTACTGCTGTTTCTCCTCCATTTCCTGGTTCCACTTCGCAATAGAAGAATAGTTTGCTTGGATATTTGGCAGCCTGCAGTACGATTATTATAATTCAATTCACTTGCACTGAATCACACAATACCAAGCACCTAAATTTAAAAAATGTGTAAATATTGCAGCCCAAACATGATTGTTCAAATATTATTCATAATGTAAATGAGAAAAAAGAAACTCAGTCAAGTGAATGTTTGCTTTTCATTTGTATTTATACAAACATTGTAAAGACAAAATTATTATTTGTCGTTTTTTAAGAACGAAATTATCTCACGTATTAAAAAAAAAAAAAACTAAAAATTAAAAATAAAAGTACCACTTGTGATCTGGGACGGAGGAAGTATTATAAACCAAACTGACTCCAAGAAAATCCAAGGGAGTGGAAAAGAAAGATAAAAGACAAGTAGAGGAGGAATATGAAATTACGTGAGCCATTTCGGTATGAAAATGAATTCTGTGCTCAGGTGGGGATTCATTGGCCGTTAGAACCCGACCGACAACTTTGACCCGAACGGCGCCACCACCAACATAAGGCATCTCCGGGAAGCCGAAAGCTTCAAGGACGTCATTGAAATCGGAAGGAGTGTTGACAGGGAAGCCTCTTAAGAGAAGAGCACCCGTTTCACTAAGGAGAGATTCCAGCCATGGCTTATGAGCTTGGATACCATCAGTCAAAGTACCGCCATTAATTTGGGTATTTGGGAACAATACGGTTGGGAAGACAACTCCGGTGTCTGATTTCTGCAAATCAGGTAGCTCTACTTGTTTAAACAGTATTTCCGGCATGCTTAATCGTGCAATTAATTGGGTCTCTGGCTATGATCAGATCAACACCTATTATCATTTAATTGTTCATCTTGGTTGAGCTAAAGCTGGACTAGGGCCACAAATGGCTTCAAGGGTTGACTGAAGACGCCACAAGTCAATGAGGAGAATTATCAAAGGGTAAATATAAGGTCAAAAAAAAATAATCACAAATCTTGTTTCTTAAGTTAAGATGATGTGTCAAGATTTTGTTGATAATTTTAATTAGAGTTGGGAAGGTTTACAATCAATGCAACTAATAAAATATCGCCACTTTATTTATTTTGTATTCATCATTTTGTAGACTAGCGGGTACCTGTGCTCTGCACGGGAAACCAATACTATGTCTTAAAAAAATATTTTAACTATAGTTAACTAATATAGTAATCATTATTTTAACTAATATTAATAATAATAATTAATCTATATGATTACTATTGTTATAATAACAAGTATAGTTTTATTGATAGTAATATTTAATATACTATATATTAATTAATATCAATAATTAATCTATATAATAATTATTATTTTTATAATTATTTAATAAACTAATACTATTGATAGTAATAGTTAATAGGAATAGTAATTATTATGATTAGTTAATATTATAACTAATAATTTAACTTATATAATAACTATTATAATTAACTAATAATAGTAATAGTTAATGTATATGCCTATTATAGTTAACTAATACTATTAATAGTAAAAACTAACTTATTATAAAGTAACTATTATAGTTAATTAATACTATTAATAGTAATAAATAATTTATATAGTAACTATTATAGTTAACCAATACTATTAATTAGTAATAGTTAACTAATATAGTACTCCCTCAGTCTCATACTAAGGTTTTTACTTTCCTTTTTTGTTTGTCCCAGACTAAGGTTTTTAGTTGCTTCATTACCTAAAATGGATCTTGGGACCCACTTGTCATTCTCACAACAAAAATTCTCTACCCACTTTATCTCTCCTACTTTCTCTTACTTACTTTTTCATACTCACAATATTTACTTTTTCTTAATCTCCGTGTAAAGTCAAACTAAGAACCTTAGTCCGAGACGGAGGGAGTAACTATTATAGTTAACTAATATTATTAATAGTAATATTTAACTTGTATATAGTAACTTATATAATTATTAAATTAACTAATAATATTAGCTAATAATGAGAATATTAAAAGTCATTACATTTTAGGATGATATTGATGTGGCTTCTCCAAATTCAAGCTTTTACTAAAATATGTACACATGTCAAACCCACATCCCTCCTCACCAACTTTAATACTCCCTTTGTCCCAATTTAAACTTAAAAAAAAAAATGGGTTCAAGAATTGAGAAAAAGGTGATGTGTTGTGTGTGTAGATGGTTTGGTAGGAGAGAGAAAGTGTGGTAGAGAATAGTGGATAATTGTTTTGAGTATGATATGTGAGGCCTACAAATAAAGAAGTGTAAAAAACTTTTCTTTTTAGGTTTTGAAATTTAAAACGGGATAACCAAAATGGAAATTTTTGAAGTTTAAAATGGGCGGAGGGAGTATACATATTAAGATTTCTTTTGTGTAGCAGGCGTCATTGCATACGTTTCTCTTCGACCATTTTTCCGCACATGAATAATGCAATTGGCACCAACAGACAACAGTCACTCCAGTCCATTGGTTTTTTGTAAAAGAGGATAGTCTTTTTGAAAACAGTTTAATTTTCTTCCAGATTTCAGTCATTATCTTAATTGATTAATTAATACGTTGCTCTTATACTGCTACAATTTCTTCACACGACATGATACCATAAGATAGATGTAGACTTACCCAAACTTTGATACTCCTTCTCAATTGAAAAAGTCATTGTTTTTTATTTCATTGTTTTTTTTTAAATGCATTTATTTAACTTTACATTGTATATACATCCGTCTTAAAATAACTATCACAGTTGATTTGTCAACGTTTTAAGAAGTGTACTTACTTATTTGTGCATTGCGTATACAATGATACTTATGTACTTGCACTTTTTCAACTAGTTTAGAAATAGTACAATTTTTGTTTTAAATCAGGTCGAAATGAAAATAGATAATTGCATAAAAAACCTTGTACAAGTTTTCCCGTTGCAATTTAAACCTCCAACATAAATTCATTGCATAAAAAACCTTGTGCATAAATTCTTGTTGCAATTCAAACCTTCTTTCAGTTAGCTAGTTAAATATAGTTTCGAAAAATGCACTTTCACCCCTATAACTTATCAAATTTTTGTATTTCTTTAATAGTCAGTTTTTTTTTTTTTTTTTTTTTTAGAATTAATTAATCTTTTACCAAACAAAAAAATATAATTCACATGAATACTTAAATAAAATGCGTGTGTTAATTTTAACATCACATATGCTAACATGGATTACATATTTTAACCTATTTCCTAAATCATTCTTTTGCATATTTTCTAAATCATTTAACACAAACTTAACATATTTCTTAAATCATTTTGTTATACATTTGTGATAAATTTATGTTAAATGAGTTAGATATTTCCTAAATCATTTTCATACACAAATTAGTTTAATGAGTTACATATTTGTGTTAAATAATTTAGAAAATGTATAAATAAAAAAGGAAATAATATAAATAGTTAAAATAATTTTATGTAGAATTTTGTATTAATTTTTCACATATTTCTTGAATTATTTTGTTAAGAATATAATTTTATTTGTGTGTACATTCTTAAAACCACTTTTAAAATAATTATAAACATGTATAACAAATATTCTATATCTCATAATGATAGTCCCACTTTTTTAGTGATTAATTTGACTAAGATTTTATAAAAATTGTAGAGAAGTTATTTTTCTAATGGACTTATAAAAGTTATTATAAATAATATTTTTAAAGGTGTACCACTAATAAGTTTTAAAATTTTATTAAAATAGTTCACCACTAAAACTTAAAATTATAGTTTTAAGACTAAGGGAGTATTTTAAATAATGATTTTCCAAAAATGATTTTATTTTATAAAATATTTATGATAATATTATCTTAAAGTCAAATTAAATTCATGAGAAATAAGTTAATTCTTGTAAATTATATAATTCAAATCTATCAAAATTCATTTAATTCTTTTAAAAATTATGTTAACAACGAATTATTAAATTGTCATACAATATTTTTTTTTTATAAAATATGTTAGAGTAAATAAAATTTGCAATCCATGTTAACACATATGATGTTAAAATAAACACATATATTTTATTTATTATTTATGTGAATTATTTACTATATATATATATATAGTAATAGTAACACTACAAAATATTCCACACCCACTTTATTTCACTCGAACTCCCACATAGCCAAACTCTGAGAAATTAATTAGAGACGAACGAACATGGCAGAAAACATGTTCAAAGAAGTTGAGCTACAAGAACCCTTGCAGCAATCCCAAAATGGTATCCTTTTCCCACAGTCCTTTTCCCAAATTCAAACATTGATCAATTTACCACTACAATTCAGAATCTGACGGAGGCGATCCAAACTCACAAACCATGGCTGGACTCCCTCCTCCACACAAGTGGGGCCCTCCTCTTCCGTGGCTTCCCTGTGTCCTCTGCTTCTGACTTCAACTCCTTCGTTGAAGCTTTCGACTTCCCTGAAATGCCTTATATGGGAGGCGGGGGGCTGCGTAGCAATATTGTTGGCCGGGTTTTCACCTCCAATGAATCACCTCCCGATCAGAAAATTCATTTCCACCATGAAATGGCTCACGTAAGTTATACTCCCTCCGTCCCAAAATGATGTTCCTTTTTTTTTTTTTTATCGTTACTACGAATGAACTTTGAACTATACTTTTAGTTGAACTAACTTGGCCTTTTTTGCAGGCTTCTGAATACCCCAGCAAGTTGTTCTTCTTCTGTGAAGTTGAACCAGGAAAAGGTGGAGAAACCGCTCTAGTGCTAAGCCATGTGATATATGATAAGATGAAAGAGAGGCACCCGGAATTTGTCGCACAACTTGAAAAACATGGTTTGATCTACGCAAATTTGTTGACTGAAGAAGATGATATTTCATCCCCAATTGGCCGTGGTTGGAATTCAACCTTCATGACTAAAGACAAGAAAATTGCTGAGCAAAGGTTTGGAGTATATATATATAGAGAGATGTATGTGCGTATATATGTGTGTTTGTGTATATTAACTTAAATATATTTCATTCATGTGATAGGGCTGGGCGGATGGGAATGAAGCTGGAATGGGTGGGAAATTCAGTAAAACTTAAAACAGATGCAATGCCGGCTATCAAATTAGACGAAGAAAGGCAACGAAAGACTTGGTTCAATAGCTGTGCAGTATCTTATGGGATATCACAAGAATCAAAAATCAATGATCCTGAAAAGTTTGTAACTTTCGGCGATGGTAGAAGATTGCCTGATGATGCTGTGTGTGACTGTTTAAAAATTATGGATGAGGAAAGTGTTGCTATAAATTGGCAGAAAGGCGATGTTTTACTGCTAGATAATTTGGCAGTTCTTCACTCTCGACTGCCATTGATTACCCCGCCTCGTTCTATACTAGCTTCCCTTTGCAGGTGAAAAGAGTTTAAATTTTCCTCCATGGATGATATATGTGTAACATCTTGTAAAACAATGGGTTTTAAGCAATTTCAATGATATATAGTATATGTGTGTGTAGTATGATTCTTGTCCTTGTATAAACTTATAATGTTGCAGCGGAGCAACACATTTTCGTTGCAGCCGTTCCGGATCACAACTCTCAAAAAGGTTGAGAATATTAATTTTTTTCTCATTACATGACGCCACATGATGTACACTTTGACACGGGGAATAACAAACTTTGATCTTTGAAATTTACTATTTTACTAGATAAACATGAATATCAGCATCCATACGTCTGCCTCACAAGTAAAGATGTGGCAATATAGCAACCTAACTTTTCATAAAATTAATCCCTATCCTCTTGATTTTATCATACTCCTACATCTAGTCAATCTCTGTGAAACAGAGACCAACATGGGAGAGACGTTGTTCAAAGAAGTTGAGCTAGAAGAAGCCCTTCAAAAATCACAAAATGGAGTCCTATTCCCCACAGTCCTTTTCCCAAATTCCAGCATTGATCATCAAATACTCTCTCTTCAGAATCTGACCGAGGCGATCCAAACTCAAAAGCCATGGCTGGAATCCCTCCTCCACAAAAGCGGTGCTCTCCTCTTCCGTGGCTTCCCTGTTTCCTCTGCTTCCGACTTCAATTCCGTCGTTGAAGCTTTTGATTTCCCAGAAATGCCATATTTGGGCGGTGGGGCATTACGTACTAATGTTGTTGGCCGGGTTTTCACCTCCAACGAATCACCCCCAGATCAGAAAATTCATTTCCACCACGAAATGGCTTACGTAATTTTCTCCTAAACTTCTAGTCTTTTTTATGCTCATAAATTTGTTTGATAAGCTGATCTATGGACACACGTTTAGGAAATTAACGACTTAATTTAGGTTTCCTGTCTTTTACACAGGCTTCTGAATTCCCAACCAAATTGTTCTTCTTCTGTGAAGTTGAACCAGGAAAAGGTGGAGAGACTGCGATCGTTCTAAGCCATGTGATATATGATAAGATGAAGGAGCAACACCCAGAATTTGTCGCACAACTTGAAAAACATGGTTTGATTTACTCCAGATCAATGACTGAAGACGAGGACATTTCATCCCCGATTGGTCGTGGTTGGACTTCAACCTTCATGACCAAAGACAAGACTATCGCCCAGCAAAGGTTTGGGATGTAAAAAAAAAAACTTACTCTCTCCGTCTCAAAATCAATGTTCAATTTATTTTTCAAATTTACTCTTGATCAAGAACATTTTTTTTGGATATTCATCTTGGGACGAGGGAGTACATTTTTAAAGACTCTTAATAATGTTGTAGGTACATAATCTGTTTCACATGACAGGGCTGCTAAGCTTGGAATGAACCTGGAATGGACGGATGAGAATACGGTAAATCTTAAAACAGATGCAATGCCAGCTATCAGATTTGACAAAGAAAGGCATCGGAATACTTGGTTCAATAGCTTGGCGATCTCTTATTGGATACCCGAAAATGCCAAAGTCAATGATCCTGATAAGTTTGTCATGTTCGGGAATGGTGGAAAATTGCCTGCTAATGTCGTGAATGACTGTCTAAAGATCATGGACGAGGAAAGTGTTGCTATACCTTGGCAAAAAGGTGACGTTTTACTACTAGATAATTTGGCAGTTCTTCACTCCCGACTGCCGTTGATCACCACACCTCGTCGTATACTAGCTTCCCTTTGTAAGTGAAATGAAGTTTGCGGTTTTAAATAGTATTACCCCTTGTCTCGTAATAAATGTCGTACTTTCCTTTTTAGTAGGTCCCAAAGTAAATGTAACATTTCTCTCAATAAAGAAATAATCTCAATGCGACTTTTATGATATTATATGCCCATGTACTTTGTTTGGTATGTTTGGTTCTAAATTTCTTCACTACATCCACATGCATACATATACAGAGAATACAACTTATTACATAAAAAGTACCGGATGGTTTGTTTCTTCACTATATCCACATGCATATAAATATACAGAATCAAGTACAAGACAACCTATAACATACAAATACTATAATAATATATCACTTTGTCACATAACATTATGAACTGTGTGATTGGAACATTGGTGAACATAATGGAAACATTGTTTTCACTTGCAAAGTGCTGCTAGAACACGACGGGGAGGTGTAATCAATGGCAGTCGAGAATGAAGAACAGTCAAATTATCTATTAGCAAAATGTCCCCTTTCTGCCAAGATACAGAAACGCTCTCCTCATCCATGATCTTCAAACAGTCATGTACGATTGGAAGAGGTAATGGTTTACCATTTCCGAATGTGAGGAATTTGTTGGGGTCACAGATTTTAACATCTTTGGAACTTTCATAAACAACCGCCATGGAATTAAACCAAGTTTTGCGTTGCTTTACCTTGTCAAATTTAATAGCTGGCACCGGATCCGTTTTGATGATTAACACATTACCCAACCATTCCATCTTCATTCCCAGTTTCGCAGCCCTATAAATAATCAAGAACAGAAATGGATATTTATTTTGAGACAGATAGTTTTGCAGCCTTGCATACAATTCAAAAAAGAAAAAAGGACGTTTATTTTGAGACAGACGGATAGAACATAGTAAAAGGCTAAATTGGTGACCTTTGATCGGCCACAGTCTTGTCATCAGTAGAGAAGGTTGACTTCCAACTGCGGCCAGTTTGGTGCATATTGTCATCTTCTTCTGGCATTAATCTTGCATAGATCAATCCATGCACTTCTAAATCTTGAACGAATTCCAGGTGTTTTTCTTTCATTTTATCATAAATGATATGGCTCAGAACAATCGCAGTTTCTCCTCCGCGCCCCGGTTCTACCTCACAAAAGAAAAACAATTTGTTCGGATAATCGGTGGCCTGTAATTTAAATTGACCAACAACCCTAGTCATGACATATTTCCATTATCAAATCACGAAACTAAAAATTGAATCGAGATGCATATACTTACGTAAGCCATTTCGTGATGGAAATGGATTCTCTGATCGGGAGGGGATTCATTGGCGGTGAAAACACGGCCGACGACTTGAGTTCGAATAGCACCGCCACCCACGTAAGGCATTTCCGGGAAGCCGAAAGCTTCGACGACGTCATTGAATTCGGAAGGGGTGGTAACGGGGAATCCTCGGAGTAAAACAGCTCCGGTGTTTTGGAGGAGAGATTCAAGCCATGGCTTATGAGCTTGGATGGCGTCAATCAGGTGTGAGAGTTTGCAAGTATTGCTAATTTTGGGATTTGGTAACACAACTGCGGGGAAGACGACTCCGTTGTCGTATTTCTGCAAATTGGGGAGGTCTGATTCCTGAAAGAAACTTTCCGCCATGTTAATCGCTTTGGCAGATTGTTGTGGAGGAAAACAGGGGAGGTTTGGCTTGCTATGTATGGTTATCTTGGTGTTGATAAATACTCCTCCTTGTGAAGCTGACGTGATCGTGCCTTGAAGTCCACAACTCTTTTTTTTTTTTTTTCCTTTCTTTAATACGACCCGCTTAACGAATGACTTAACAGCACGGGTAAATGGAATTTTCAAAAGAGCAATAATACTAGGCACAAAATTAGGTCACAAAACGATATTTTATTGGTTGCATCGATAATGAACCCGCCACACTCTAATTAAAAACACCAATAAAATCATTACATTTAAGATTTTGTGAGCAAGTTTTTGTGACTTTTTTGTGCCCCTAGTATTATTCTTTGAGTTTTTTGCAAAAATGACATGCGTACTTTGTGCAATATATCAATTTGACTCGCGTACTTTGGAAATATCAAATGTGGGTTGCGTACTTAATGTTTTGAAATTTTGATGCCATTTTTTTAACGCCCGTTAAAAATATAACGGGACATTCCATATAAGGAGTAAAAGTGTAAGGAATAAAACTTGAAGTGCTAAATTAAAAAATACCATCTAAACATATCTCTTAAATTTCCAGTCACTTCCATAACTTCCGGCAATCTCCATAAATTCCGGCCACCTCCATATTTTCCGGCCATTCACCTCTAATTTCCGGCCAAGTTCATCTTCTTCCCCAAACTTCTCCTTCTCCATAATTTTTGAACATCCATTATCCTCTTCCTCTTACAAAAATCTATATTAATGCCAAATACATCAATTACAATTACATTTTCAAAATATATTACAAATCCTTGAAAACAAAAGAAAAATACATATCAACCCCTTCTTCTCTCTCCCCAACAAGAAGAGATTGGGGAAAATCACCTCCAAGCATAAAGAGTGAAGCATGAGAGAGAAGTAAGAAAACCTTTCAATCTCTTTCCCACCCACCTTTATTAACTGTACAGAGATGAACAGAGAAAAGTGAGAGAAGCCGGCTGATATCCGTTCGCCTCTAACACCAACATGCTAATTCTACCTTCATCACCGAATCCACAGGACCGTGTCTCTCCGTAACACTCAAATACACACACAAAAATTCAATTACACTGAAAATCAGTAGCTACATTCATCAAAGACAATCATGTCGTCAAACAACTATGATTCTACCGGCCGGAGAAGAATCTATGGTTGACGTCGACTGTGATGCGGGGGGGTGCAACTGAGAAGGTAGGGGCTGGGACTGTCGCGCCCCGTACCCGTGGTCCTACTTGGCCCCACGCTCGGGACACGAACGGAAGACGTTATAAAACTCTTTCTGAAAATTTTTCGAAGTATACTTTTAGAAAGTGGAACAATAACACACTTGAAGTTCAAAGACTTCACTTAACTTGAAACAAACTTTTACAAACACTTTCACAGCGAAAGTACTTAGCCCGAAGGCTTACAACTTTTAAACAAATGTACATACATCAACTTTTACCAAAATAGATGTAACCATAAGAAATACGGGTACTCTACCCAAAGGGTTTACATTTATATAATGTAACCTTCACAAAACAAGTCCCATCTCTTACCAAACGAACGTCCTCCCGTGCCAAGTGTCCTATCCCCTGGACCCGCCTTTATCTAAAACAGTAAACAAATAAGGGTGAGAATAAATCTCAGTAAGCTACTAAAATGCAACTACGTTACATGCTAATATGCTCATAAAGAAACAATATCAACAGTAATCATATAGCATATAGCATTAACTCAGATATCACATTTAACACATTGCCCACACTCCGGTGGATACCAAAGCCAAGGTTTAACCAATAACCATAACTGATGAGAATACCAACTGAGAAACCCATCAGAGAAAACCATCTGAGCAGCATAAATAGCTGAAGCCGTCGGGATCCCGAAAACCAAACCATAACCAATAGAACCAAGTAACCAGAGAGGGAAATATGACACAAAGTCATAACCCAAATACTCACCAAAGGGAACAATTCATCCCATCCAAGGCCAATCTGGACTGGGGAAACTAGAAGGCACAGTGGACACCTTATAGTGAACTTGGCTTGTGTGCCACTATAATTCTTCCACCGCCTGACTCACAAGCTCCAATGGAAAACCTTATAGTGGACTTACCTGTACCACTATAATTCTTCCATTGGCTGACTCCACAACAAGACCAGCTGGACTTTTAACAAGAAGCACAGTAATGAATACTTGCTAAACAAAACCCGGGGCATTTAATCCAAGAAGGAATTAAGCCAAATACATCACAAGATGCACACAAAGAATCCTTATAAAGAGTCCATAAAAAGGACATTTAATCCATTACTAACATTCCACAACAATCATCTAAGTACTTTAGGACACTACCCAAAAACTAGACCAAGGTTGATCTCTAAACCCCTTAGTTGAAAACTCTAAACTTTTTCAGACAACTGGGCGGTCGCCCAAACAGGGCTGTGCGGCCGCCCAAAATGCTCTGTCCCAAGAAGAAAACCCTTCAGATAGATGTGCGGCCGCACACCCATTTTTGGGCGGCCGCCCACATCACCCGACAGGCCTAAAAACTTAACCAAAGTTTACTCCTTTTGTTTCACAAGCATAACATATATACACAAGATACTACCCAACATTAGTCACAACATTAGTAACTTTCATTAAGATTTCAGTATGGTTTCTAAACCATTACAACACCAGCTATAACCAAGTTCATATACTCCCGTTGTCCCAAAATTACAAGTATAGCAAATATTACCCAAATCACAAAATTAACAAGTAGGAGTATCATATATAGCATATATGACTATTTTAACATTTAAAGGGGAATTAGTAACTTACCTAGTTCCGGAAAAAGTATCGCTGAAATAAGTTTTGTTCGGCTAGGAATGACCTACTCGACGCCCTGATCATTTTTATATAATTAGTTTTTAAAACGGGTAAGTAAATAAAAAGAATTAAATCGAAATGGGTCGAACTTACCTTTTTCTCCTAAACCCTAACTGATACGAGGAAGAAATGTTGCTGATGAAATTTGTAAACACAGAGAAGGAAGAGGGGAAAGTTTCTTATAAATATCTTTACCCTTTTTACATTTTGGTCACCCAACTTTCAAAGTTAACACTTAAGCCCCTTAACTTATAATTTCAACTAGGACCCTAAAGTTTCAACTTAATCATTTAACTCCTTTAATCATTATTTTTACTAACTAAGTAAATAACACAAATAATCAAATATGATATGAAATCATAAAATATGATGCAACACATAAAATGCACATATAAGTCAAATAAAAATCCCCAAAATTATAAAATAAATAGGGACGGGTTTTGGGGTCGCTACAATCACTCTCCCTTAAAGAAAATTCGTCCCGAATTTTAGGGTTACTTACCGAGGCCCTCAAACAACCAAGGGTACTTCCTCTCGATTTCTTCCCGAAGTTCCCAAGTCGATTCCTCCACATTATGATTCCTCCACACAACTCGAACAAGAGGAATACTTTTGTTTCTCAATTCTTGCACCTTCGAATCAATGACTTGGACCGGATGTTCCTCATAAGACATACTCGGCTCAATATCCCCAGGTATCTCAGATAGAACATGAGAAGAATCATACACATACTTCCGAAGCATAGAAATATGAAACACATTATGGATCTTATCAAGAGAAGGAGGTAATGCAAGACGATAAGCCCGATCCCCCACTCTTCCAAGAATCTCAAATGGACCAATAAACCTCGGAGCAAGCTTGCCTTTATTCCCATATCTTCGAATACCAACCTTAGGGGAAACTTTCAAAAACACAAAGTCACCTTTTTCGAACTCAAGGTCTCGCCTCCGATGATCAGCGTAGCTTTTCTGTCTACTCTGGGCAGTACTCAAACGATCTCGAATAAGTTTAACCTTCTCAACTGAATCATTAACCATCTGAACACCCCAAATCTTGGCTTCTCCCACTTCATCCCAACAGATAGGAGACCGACATTTCCTTCCATACAAGGCTTCATAAGGAGCCATCCCAATACTGGACTGAAAACTGTTATTATAAGCAAACTCTACGAGAGGCAAATGAATATCCCACGAATCTGAAAAATCAACTGAGCAAGCCCTCAACATATCCTCAAGAATCTGGATAGTTCTCTCGGACTGGCCATCTGTTTGAGGATGAAAAGTTGTACTAAATCTCAACTCTGAACCCAAAGCCTTCTGAAACGCTTGCCAAAACCGAGATGTGAATCTAGGGTCACGATCAGATACAATGCTCACTGGAACTCCATGTAACCTCACGATCTCATTAATGTACAAAGTTGCAAGCTTTTCCATAGAATAACCAATCTCAATAGGTAGAAAATGAGAAGACTTTGTCAATCTATCAACAATCACCCAAACTGCATCAAACCTTCTTCGAGTACGAGGTAACCCTGTCACAAAATCCATAGTAACATGTTCCCACTTCCATTCCGGAATCTCTAACGGTTGAAGCAATCCTGCAGGCCTTTGATGTTCAGCTTTAACTTGTTGACATGTTAAGCACTTGGATACATAATCCGCTATTTCTCTCTTCATATTATTCCACCAAAAGTGTTGCTTCAAATTCTGATACATTTTAGTACTCCCGGGATGAATAGTATACCTTGATTTATGGCCTTCATCAAGAACTTGGCGTTTAATCCCATCAACATTAGGTACACACAAACGACCCCTGAAAGTCAATACCCCTTCAGAACTGAGTGAGAAATCCTCAAATTTACCATATTTGATTTTATCCATAATCTTTACCAATTCCGGGTCATCCTTCTGAGCTTCCTTTATTTGTTGAACTAAAGTTGGAAATACTCGAATGTTCGCAAAAATAGCTCCATGCTTTGATTCATAAGGACTCCAATCTCGAGCATCCTCCAACATCTTCCATTCCCGCACCATCAATGAAGCTGTTGGTGTTGTATGCTCTAGGCACGTTTTGTAAAACGATTAATGTTATTTATATATTAAAGATATTGAATGTTTGATTATTATATCCTTTGCATGTTTATTATAATAATCCCCGTCCCTGATAATTATGATTAATTGTTAGTATAAGTTTAATGGATAATCATATGATGATTATGGTGTATGGGATACAATTAAACTTATGGGTATTTGTTGGAGACCAAATACTGGACTGACCCATATGAGATTTATGTCATGGTCACAATGTCATAATTAAGTCTCATATAGTTATATTACTGGAATCTTTAGACCTGAGATTATCACAGTCTTCCACTCGATGAACATTACGTTTGACATATTCAAACGTTACCCCTAATCGGGTAGCTATAAAGAATGTGATTGGCGTAATCGGATTCATGTAGGGAAAGGTAATAAATCAAGAAGGGATTTGTTCCTCGTAAAAGAGAGATGTCAAGCTTTGGCCACTCGAAGAATGGTGTTGATGAAATGCATGGCCGTGCTCAAATAAGATTTGTACTATCAATACATTCTGGATCGAGAAAGCATTGAACACTGTAAGTTGACCATTGACCATGGCTTACGTTCAATAGACATCGTGAAACAAAGAGATTGTAATATGTTCTATAAAGGATTCACGAACTTATACAAGTTATATTAATTGGGTAGTCATGATGGCTTGCTAGAGTCCGCTCATGATTTATGAGCACAAATGTGTTTGGGCTCATTGCCAACTTAATATAATCCTATGGGGTCACACACAAAAGGACGAATTGTTTAAAAGGCTAAAATCGGAATTCTGGTGGTGCTCGGCCGAGCACCTCATATGACTCGGCCGAGCATGGGAAATCAGAAGGTCAGATTTTCTGGAGCAAAGGTGCTCGGCCGAGCACCTTAAAGGACTCGGCCGAGCAGGCCCTGTTCGGGCCCAAAAACTGATTTCGTGTTGTGACGGGTTTTAACCTATTTCTCCTAAACGGTTTAGGACTAATAAGTATATAAACCTCTAACAACGACCTAATCAGTATGTATTGATTCCACATCAATTAGATAGCCTCCGAGAGAGAGAAAAACAAGTTCTTCTTCTTCCTCAAGAACAAGAACATTGATTTTCCATATAGCCTTCAAAATAGAAAGAGTTTCTATTGGGTCTAGCAATCCGGTTCAAGAATCGTTCTTGAAATTCGTTCGCGTGTGGATAAACATAGAGGGCGTTGGCATCAACTCCTTCAAAGTTCGTGATCCAAGTTTTGCGGTCGTTCCTACGTTCGTGATTCGAAGAAGAGCGAAGAACAAAGATTGAAGATCTCAGAATTTTAAAGCTCCGTCACGGTTAGTGTTCTAAATTCATCTCCATATTAATTTAATCATCGTGATCGGATCTAGGCTTTTGGGTTTCATTCCGCTGCGCTTGTTTGCTCAAAACCCAACAGAAGCTACATAAGACTTCCGGCTAATAGCATCAGCTACCACATTTGCCTTGCCCGGATGATAAGAAATTGTACAGTCATAATCCTTCAACAGCTCCATCCATCTTCGTTGTCTATTATTTAACTCTTTTGGGGAGAAAAGATACTTCAAACTCTGATGATCTGTGAAAATCTCAAACTTTGCTCCATAAAGATAATGTTTCCACTTGTGCAATGCAAAGACAATAGCTGCAAGCTCCATGTCATGGGTAGGATAATTCTGCTCACTCGGAGTCAACTTCCTCGAAGCATATGCAATCACCCTTCCATTCTGCATTAATACACACCCGAGGCCTTCTTTAGAAGCATCACTATAGATTACCAAATCATCATTACCATTAGGTAGGGCGAGAATAGGAGCTGTAGTCAATCTCTTATTCAATTCTTCAAAACTAGCTTGACACTTTTCATCCCACACATAAGGAATATTCTTTCGAGTCAACTGAGTCAAGGGAGTTGCAATCTTAGAAAATCCCTCAATGAACCTTCTGTAGTACCCAGCTAACCCCAAGAAACTTCGAATTTCTGTAACTGATTCTGGCCTCCTCCAATTCACAATAGCCTCAACTTTGGATGGATCAACTGATATACCTTTATTCGAAATCACATGCCCAAGAAAAGATACTTCATTGAGCCAAAAAGCACATTTACTGAATTTAGCAAACAACTGCTTCTCACGAAGAATAGATAAAACCATTCGTAAATGTTGCTCATGTTCCTCCCGGGACTTGGAATAAACCAGAATATCATCAATAAATACAACCACGAAGGTATCAAGATAAGGTTTAAAGACTCTGTTCATCATATCCATAAAAACAGCCGGAGCATTAGTCAACCCGAAAGGCATAACAAGAAACTCATAATGGCCATATCTACTACGAAAAGCAGTTTTAGAAATGTCTTCAGAACGGATTTTCAACTGATGGTACCCACTCCTCAAATCAAGTTTTGAAAAGACAACTGACCCCTGAAGTTGATCAAATAAATCATCAATATGAGGAAGCGGATATTTATTCTTTATAGTTACCTGATTCAGCTTTCTGTAGTCAATACACAGCCTCAAGGACCCATCTTTCTTTTTAACAAACAATACTGGAGCTCCCCACGGGGATACACTAGGACGAATGAATCCCCGATCAAGTAACTCTTGCAACTGAACCTTCAACTCTTTCAATTCAGCTGGGGCCATTCTGTAAGGTGCCTCAGATATAGGAGCCGTACCTGGAAGTAAGTCAATACAAAACTCTATTTCCCGGTCAGGAGGCATAGCATACTCAGAAGAAAATACATCTGAAAATTCTTTAACAATAGGCACATCCTCAATATCAGGAACCCTTTTAGTAGTATCCAAAACACTAGCCAAATACCCCGCACAACCACGATTCAACAACTTTCTAGCCTTCATATAAGAAATAATTCTAATCTCTCTACCCCAAGGAACAGCTTCAAAAGAAAATTTAGGAACATTTGGGATAGAAAATGTAACCACCTTATTAGCACAATCAACAAACACATGATATTTACCCAACCAATCCATACCCAAGATAACATCAAAATCTTGTAATGGTAAGATAACTAAATCAGCAGGTAAAACATGCTCACGTATATGCACATCACAAGAATGCAACACCTCATTGGTCACCAAACATTCCCCTATAGGAGTTGACACCTCTAACACATAAGGCAGAGATTCAGAAGACTTATGCAATCGAGAAGCAAAATGCAAAGACACATAAGAATGCGATGAGCCAGGGTCTATAAGTGTACGTGCCCTCAAACTAGACACAGAAATAATACCTCCTATCACATTAGAGGACTCCGAAGCCTGTTACTGAGAAATAGCAAAAACACGACCCTGAACCTTAGGCTTGCCCGAGGAATCCCTCTTCTGACCCTGAGAGGACCCAACCACACTTCCCGATGCTTGCATTCTATACTTAGGGCAATCCCTCTGAAAATGTCCTAACTGACCACAGTTCAAACACTTGCCCTGCTTCTTCCAACATCTCTCTTCTGAATGCCCTTCTTTCTGACAATAATTACAAACTCCTCTGCTTTGACTCCCTGAAGTGTTACTTTGATTTCTATTACCTGACTGTCTTTGAGAAGACCCTTTGAATTGTGAAGATCCACCTTGATTTCCTCGATTATCACCACGTTGTGGTTGCCTAACTTGCTTCCCAGCGCCTAACAATTCCATTTTCCTTTTATGTTCCTCAATGTCATGTTCCACCTGGTAAGCTCGATCCACTGCATCCTGAAAATCTTGCAACTTATGGGATACTAGCTGAGTTCTAATCACAGTTTTCAAACCTTTCACAAACCTCGTAGCCTTCCTCTCCTCAGTTGCCACTAGGTGAGTACAATACCTGGACAACTCTGAGAATTTAGCTGAATATTGAGCAATTGACATAGAACCTTGCTTCAAGTTAAGAAATTCCATCTCCTTCCTGTCTTGGTCTACTCGAGGAATGAAGTGTTCTTTGAACTTTCCCAGAAAATTCTCCCAAGTATAAGGTACATGAATCTCATCCCATTTTGTTTTCAAAGCTTTCCACCAATGCTCAGCCGCTCCATTCAGTTTATAGGTAGCAAACCTGACTTGATCTTCCTCCGAACATCTCAAAGCATCAAAGATCTTTTCCATCGATTCAATCCACCTTTCAGTTTTAGATACATCGGGCTCTCCATCATACTCCATAGGCTTCATTTTCAGAAACTGTTCTAGGCCATATCTTGGTGGTACCTGTTCCCTTTCTTGCCTCTGATCATTTATAGTTTTCATCGCTGCTTCGAACATTCCTTGGAACATAATTCGAGCCTCTTCTCTGGCATCCCCTTGCCCCGAAGAGCCGGCCTGATCTCCGTCAGTTTCACCCATTTTTAATGAATACCTGCATCAAACACTCAACGTTACTCACTCTATACTCTACTACCCTCCTAGGTCATTCAGTCATTCTAGACCATCTACAACCTAGCTCTGATACCAACTGTCGCGCCCCGTACCCGTGGTCCTACTTGGCCCCACGCTCGGGACACGAACGGAAGACGTTATAAAACTCTTTCTGAAAATTTTTCGAAGTATACTTTTAGAAAGTGGAACAATAACACACTTGAAGTTCAAAGACTTCACTTAACTTGAAACAAACTTTTACAAACACTTTCACAGCGAAAGTACTTAGCCCGAAGGCTTACAACTTTTAAACAAATGTACATACATCAACTTTTACCAAAATAGATGTAACCATAAGAAATACGGGTACTCTACCCAAAGGGTTTACATTTATATAATGTAACCTTCACAAAACAAGTCCCATCTCTTACCAAACGAACGTCCTCCCGTGCCAAGTGTCCTATCCCCTGGACCCGCCTTTATCTAAAACAGTAAACAAATAAGGGTGAGAATAAATCTCAGTAAGCTACTAAAATGCAACTACGTTACATGCTAATATGCTCATAAAGAAACAATATCAACAGTAATCATATAGCATATAGCATTAACTCAGATATCACATTTAACACATTGCCCACACTCCGGTGGATACCAAAGCCAAGGTTTAACCAATAACCAGAACTGATGAGAATACCAACTGAGAAACCTATCAGAGAAAACCATCTGAGCAGCATAAATAGCTGAAGCCGTCGGGATCCCGAAAACCAAACCATAACCAATAGAACCAAGTAACCAGAGAGGGAAATATGACACAAAGTCATAACCCAAATACTCACCAAAGGGAGCAATTCATCCCATCCAAGGCCAATCTGGACTGGGGAAACTAGAAGGCACAGTGGACACCTTATAGTGAACTTGGCTTGTGTGCCACTATAATTCTTCCACCGCCTGACTCACAAGCTCCAATGGAAAACCTTATAGTGGACTTACCTGTACCACTATAATTCTTCCATTGGCTGACTCCACAACAAGACCAGCTGGACTTTTAACAAGAAGCACAGTAATGAATACTTGCTAAACAAAACCCGGGGCATTTAATCCAAGAAGGAATTAAGCCAAATACATCACAAGATGCACACAAAGAATCCTTATAAAGAGTCCATAAAAAGGACATTTAATCCATTACTAACATTCCACAACAATCATCTAAGTACTTTAGGACACTACCCAAAAACTAGACCAAGGTTGATCTCTAAACCCCTTAGTTGAAAACTCTAAACTTTTTCAGACAACTGGGCGGTCGCCCAAACAGGGCTGTGCGGCCGCCCAAAATGCTCTGTCCCAAGAAGAAAACCCTTCAGATAGATGTGCGGCCGCACACCCATTTTTGGGCGGCCGCCCACATCACCCGGCAGGCCTAAAAACTTAACCAAAGTTTACTCCTTTTGTTTCACAAGCATAACATATATACACAAGATACTACCCAACATTAGTCACAACATTAGTAACTTTCATTAAGATTTCAGTATGGTTTCTAAACCATTACAACACCAGCTATAACCAAGTTCATATACTCCCGTTGTCCCAAAATTACAAGTATAGCAAATATTACCCAAATCACAAAATTAACAAGTAGGAGTATCATATATAGCATATATGACTATTTTAACATTTAAAGGGGAATTAGTAACTTACCTAGTTCCGGAAAAAGTATCGCTGAAATAAGTTTTGTTCGGCTAGGAATGACCTACTCGACGCCCTGATCATTTTTATATAATTAGTTTTTAAAACGGGTAAGTAAATAAAAAGAATTAAATCGAAATGGGTCGAACTTACCTTTTTCTCCTAAACCCTAACTGATACGAGGAAGAAATGTTGCTGATGAAATTTGTAAACACAGAGAAGGAAGAAAGGGAAAGTTTCTTATAAATATCTTTACCCTTTTTACATTTTGGTCACCCAACTTTCAAAGTTAACACTTAAGCCCCTTAACTTATAATTTCAACTAGGACCCTAAAGTTTCAACTTAATCATTTAACTCCTTTAATCATTATTTTTACTAACTAAGTAAATAACACAAATAATCAAATATGATATGAAATCATAAAATATGATGCAACACATAAAATGCACATATAAGTCAAATAAAAATCCCAAAATTATAAAATAAATAGGGACGGGTTTTGGGGTCGCTACAGGGACGGCACTAAACGAGATTCTTAGGTATTTGATTTGGGACAAAATATGTGATTTTTTATTTGGACTTAAATCAGTTGAGAAGAAATAGGATTTCCTATTTGCGTTTGAGTATCAATTTTTTACGAGAAATTATGTTTTTAATTTGGGCCGAATCAAGATAAGAAAAGAAATATGAAATTTGTTTTCTGGGTTGTTGCAGAGAAAAGGGGGAGGAGATGAGAGAGAAGTAGGTGACATTATTGGGTAAAAAGGGTAGTTTGGTCCACTAAAGCAAAAAAAGCCTTAGAACGTCAATTATATGGAATGTCCCGTTATGTTTTTAACGGGTGATAAAAAAAGTGGCATCAAAATTTTCAAAACATTAAGTACGCAACTCACATTTGATGTTTCCGAAGTACGCGAGTCAGATTGTTATATTGCACAAAGTACGCATGTCACTTTTGCAAAAAACTCATTATTCTTTTCAAAATATTGCCCTCTCTATTTCGTCTCATAACTATGTGCACAAAATGAGTTTTGCACGAGAATTAAAGGATGAATAGTAGTGGGTAGTTGTTGTGAGTGTGAAGAGTGTGGTAGAAAAGAGTAAGTTAATTAGTGTTGAAGTGTAAAAGTAAAGTATTAGAGAGAATGAGTGTGATGAATAGTAAAAATTATTTGTAAATTTAGAAAAGTGTGACTTATTAGTGGGACACCCAAAATAGCAATTTGTGCACATAGTTATGGGACATGTGGTGTATAAATTATTTTAAAAAATAGTACTACCCTCTCTCTTTAAAAAAAAAAAAAAAAAAAGATAACATCACATCTCAAAAAGATAATTTCACATCATAAGTTTTAATTCAGCTGTTTTTTTTAGAAGTAATTATAATTATATTCCATCCGTCCCATTCGAATTAAGACAAATTTCTATTTTGGGTGTCCCATTCGAATTAGGACAACCCAAAAATGGAAATGTTTTATTTAATGAGACCCACATTCACACTCACAACAATTTTTCACTCATTATTCTCTATCTCACTTCCTCTCTCCTACTTTACTTTTTCATACTCACAATACCTACTCCACTAACACTTTTTCCTTAATCCCCGTGCCCAACCAAAAAATCCTAATTCGGGTGGGACGGAGGGAGTAAAACTTATTATTGTGTTCCCTTCGTTCCATATAATGTTACTAAAATTAAATATGCAAAAAATTAAAAATATATAGAATTTAAGTTATTAATCTAAATTCAATATCATTAATAACATTATTCTTTGTGAAAAAACTAGAAATAATATTAATAATAATTTATAATTTTATTTAGGTTTTTTTTTTTTTTTGGAAAAAACACAGTTTTTTCTTTCCTTAGGATAAAACATGTTTTTCACAAAACCTACTCAATTATTCGGTCAGCCCATACGTCCTTCGGTCGGTCGGTCGGCCCGTCCGTCCGTCCGTCCGCCCGTCGACCGGCCTGTCCGTCCGTCCGTCGACAGGTCTGTCCGGTCGGCGGCCGGTCGGCCGGTCCGTCCGTCGACCTGCCGGTCCGTCCGTCGGCTTTTAACTATTAATAGTTAAATATTTATGGGTTAATTGCAATTTAGACCCTGAAGTACCATACCACCTTTCCAAGCGACCATTATATGTTTTTTTTTTTGTCAAATCGGGTCCTGATGATTTAAAAACTCGCCAAATAATGCCTTTTTGACGGATTTCGTTAGAAAGTCAGTTATGTAGCATGTGCCATGCACATGACTAACGGAATTGGGTGACTTTGAATTGATATTAGCTATTAAGGGGCCTAATGAAAATTCTAAATTCAAAAGGGCTGAAATAAGAACAATTATCAAACTTTTAAAATAAATATTATTAAAAAATATTTCATTAGATATAGATAAGTAATTACTTCATTAATTATTATATTAATATTATAAAATAATTTTTATTTCCAAATTTTATGTGAGGAATATAAATAATTAAAAAACATTATAATGATTTAAAAATGAAACAAAAAATATAGGGATAGTACTATACTCCCTCTGTCCCACCTCACTTGAGACTTATTTCAATTTTAGTTCGTCTCACTTCACTTGAGACTACCAAAAATGGTAATCTTTTTATAATTTTTTATTCAATCTACCCCACCCACTCATTCTCTCTCTTCATTTTCCATCACACAATCCATTCAACCGACCTACTATTAACCCCACTCATTCTCTCTCTTCATTTCCTACCACACATTTTCCTTATTTTATTTTTTTTCCTTAGTTATTGTGCCTACCTTTTAGGTATCAAGTGAGGTGGGACGGAGGGAGTATTTTAATTAAATATGGAGCATTTCTTTGTGAGGAATATAATTATTTTTTATTTTCAAGTTTTTATTAATATCCATATCCACAAATTTTTATAGTTCTAAAATTTATATTTATTTCTTCAGTAAAAATTTATATAAAAAAAACATTTTAGATATAAATAAATCAGTTCCATAACAATTTTTTTAGCATATTATTCGAAAGATTAAAAAAACCCACTTTTTATCTAGAAAAAAAAGGGGGGGGGGGAAAAAACCCACTCAAACTCCTTCCAGATTCCGTCGACTTCCCTTATTCTAGTAAGTTTGAGATTTTCGATTTCTTGCTATTTAAAATCAGATTATTCCATGAATCTTGCTTCTTTACACGATTTTAACGTTTTTCGTCTTGGTTGCTCCCTTTCACTCGTTTTCACGTTTTTCCGGCGATTTCTTCAAAATTTCCAGATTCCGGCGAGCCCTCTAAATCTCTTTTCTCACCATTTTCTGGTTGGATTCTTCCTAAAATATCACAGATCTATTGATTTCGTTCACTTTTTGAAATTTCCAGAAGGAAAATAGCTTGATTTGCTGTCGGAATTTCTCAATTCATCATCTTCTTCTTTGTTTTCCAGCGCGTGCTCCGGCGGCTCCCTTCTTCTCCATTGAAACCAGCCCTTCCCCTCTTTCCTCTATTGGCTGGAGATGGTCGAGAGAGGAGTGTGTGTGTGTGTGGTTTGTCTGAGTGAGTTAGAGAGAGAGAGAGGAGAGAGAGTGTGTGTGTGTGTGTGTGACGGAGGAGGAAGAAGGTGTATACTATAGTTTTTTTTTTTCCATCCCTTGTTTTTTGAATATGTCATTTATAACCCCTTCAAACTTAATCACAATTCAAACTACCCAATTTCGTTAGTCACGTGCTTGGCACATGCTTTTTAACTGAGTTTCTAACGAAATCCGTAAAAAAGACCTTATTTGGCGAATTTTTAAATCATCAAGACTAGGGGTGGCAATTTAACCGAACCCGCCCGTATCCGAAAGCAATCCGGTCCGGCTTGGGTGGGTTTGAAAACTAATTTTCAAAACCCCGACGGATACGGGTCCGGGTTCGGTAGGTTCCTCAGACCCGGCGGGTCCCGACCCGTATAGCATTATAACAAAAAAAAAAACAAAAAAAAACTGGTATATATGTCTGCAGCGTATGAGTTTTAGGTTTTCCAAATCAAAACACGCCGCTGCCTAGAGAGAGAGAGAAAGGGGATCGGCGACCACCTCTCCGACAACCTCGAATCGATCGCCGCCATGGAGTTCGCCGCCGTCATGCCTCCGACCAGCGATTCTCCAGTCTTGACTCTCAATTTCAAACCCGTCATGCCTCGAATCGACCTTCTTCCTCAACCTCGAATCGATCTTCTTCCTCAAGGTAAGTGTTCGATTTTGTGTTTGCTCCTTTCCCTTGGCCGACCCTTCGATTTTGGGTTTGTTCCTTTCCCTTTATCTGTTCACTAAGCTTGATTTTTTGTTGAAATCAAAATTTCTTCAACCACCCTAAAATCACGGCAACAATGGATGAGTAGCAACACACACGCACACACATATGTGCAGATGCACACATATTAAAAAAAAAATGGGCGGATACGAATTCGCCCCTTGTCGGATACGGACGGGTTCGGATACGAGTTCGGTATCCTCGGGTCGGATACGGGTTTTGCAATATCCGGGCCGTATTCGACCCGTTGCCATCACTAATCAAGACCCGATTTGACAAAAAAACATATCAATGTTCGATTGGAAGGGTGGTATGGTACTTCAGGGTCTAAATTGCAATTAACTCAATATTTATTTATAAATTATTTTTAAATATTAATAATTAATTGTTATAATTACTTAGTATAGTTAAAATTATACAAAAGATTAATTAATACTATTAAATAAAATTATTAAAGAAACATAATATACTAAAACCGGTAAATTAGTTTTCCCGTGGTTACTCACTAGTAAACAAGGAGCTCAAAGCTTCTTCCAATGGTAAAGCTTTTTCCCTAAATTTTGTTAGTGATCCCCACACACAACATTAAAGTCTTTTCCAAAATTTACTTTAATATCTATAAATACACATGGTTTAAATTCTATGTACTTAAAAAATTAACATTAAGTAGTTAAACAATACAAACAATTCATAAAATAGAATATACGAAATTGAAATGCTTTAAACTGAAAATAGTCATTTTTTTTTATTTTTTTTAAAAGAATAAACAGAGACTGAGACTGTAGAAGGAAGAAGAATTCAAAACAAAATGAACATAACAGTGACATTGTGTAAAAAAAAAAGGAAAAAAAAAAAGAAATAAAAGTGTATTGTTTAAAATTAATGGCCTAACATTGGGAATTGAGGAAGATTAATAAAAATGCTCATGTAAAAAGCACTTTTTAGAAAGAGTAGTTTTTTTGTAACACCCCAACTTTCCAATACTAATAAATAATAACTGATTTGAATAAATCTCAAATTCAGAGTGCCCCAACGGCTACAAATAACCACAATTCAAACTTTAACTAACATTCAAACCCAAACGGCTAGTACAAATCACTAGCTCAAATGGTAGCTAGCGGAACATAACATCTAAACTTACGTAACAGAAATTATAACTATTAACTAACTTTATTCAAAGGATAACTCCTATGCCGCCAAACCTTGCGACCCCCGACCTGCTTATTTATAACATGGAGAAAAATAAGAATGGAAGGAATGAGCGAACAATGCCCAGTAAATTCGTACGGGATCCCCTCGGGTACTCAGAGGAGATGACCGAAACGAACGGTAACAATGAATTAACGACGAAGGGATATAACTCAAGAATCAGACAAATACTCAGTTTGAAAAGAAACATTTACCAATAATCGAAACAACTCATTACTTTGAAAACACGTGGCTACAGAAGTCAGTTTCCAAAATATAACTTTTCACAAAACACTTTACTTCACTTTACTTTACTTTACTTTACTTTACTTCACTTTACTTAATTTAGGGATTAAGCACACGCTGTACCCAGGGCTCGGGTTTCTACTGACCGCACCCAATATCGGTGTATCATGATAACCTACGATACTTCATTAAGCAACGCAAAGGGGTCCACATGTTCATCTTAGAACTATGGATAACTATAAGGGGTCCACTTATCCGTTTCGGGATTATGGATAACTGTAAGGGGGTCCACTTATCCGTTTCGGGATTATGGATAACTGAAAGTCACTTTACTTATTACAAAACTTCACTTTAAAGAGCTTTACAAAACAAAGCTTAACTTTACAAAACTTTACTTGATCACTTTTTAAAAGGGTGTACATCTCACTTTAGACACCAAAATCACAATACAAATCATACACATGATAGCCCAATTGAACAACAATAAAATCAATAGGGCGGATAACAAAGAACGGTAACATTCGCGGAACGGAATAGTTATTTAAAACACTACCTAGCCACATAGGTAGATTACTCTTAACAAAATCAGAGATTGGGAATCCTAAACAAGGATTGAATCCAAATATACTACTAAGAGCGTAATTCCTTACCGTGGCTTGCGTTAATTCTTCATGCAACGCCACGCGCACGTATCTACAATCATGCGAAATAACTATTTTAGACAAAAGTAATACTTTCTACTTCCGTCCCCAAAATACTTTACTTTTCCTTTTATTAACCTACGAGTTGTACTCTTAACCTTTACTATGATGGATATCCATTGTAGGTTTTATCCTACTCATTAAACTTATACCCAAAATACCTTTTTTGGTTTACTAAAATACCCTTCAAGTTTCATCAAATCACTTCTAGGGTCTTTACTATTTTAGATTCTCCATTCTAACTTCAACTATACAATTTACACACACTAAGAAAACACTTCCTCAGCACACACAAAACACACACACTGATCACATACACACACACACTGATCACACAACGCACACACAGCAACACACACACACACATGCCGACACACACACGCACACTGATCACACAAACACACACATTACAGCACGCACACACACAGTTACACCCACACACACTTCCTCATCCATTCTCAAGATCATTCTTTGTTCAATCCCAAAACCCAAATCATGAACTTAACCCTAGTTCATCATCCTTAAAATTAGGGTTTCAAACATAATTTTCTAATGATCAAAGCTTAATAGAAAGGTGGAGAAGATAGGGTTTATGAGTTCAAGATTACCTTTGAAGAATACGATCGCCTTCCCTCTTTCTCTTCTCTTCTCTGACTTCTCTTTCCCTCTCGGCCTTCTATGCGCCGCGGCTCTCTCTCACTCTCCCGTTCTCTCGCTTTCTTTTTTGCGGTGGAAAACCAAAATAGGATTAGGGATTTAAAGAGTATTTATTTTAAAAGGGTTTTCAATTCCCTAAGACCATGTCCAATAGTTTAAACCCCCAAAAACATTCAACTACCTTAATATTACGACACCTCATCTTCTCTCTCCATCCACTTAATCATTCAACTACACTCTCAACTACCCCTCCCACAATAAGCTAGTTTAGTTTAAAATTCAACTCCTCCCAACTCATCATTCTATACCCCACCACTTTTTATTTTATTTATAATCTTTATTTTTATGATCAATAAAATAATAATAATAATAATATATAATTAAAAAATAAATGATTACTATTATTATTTATAAATTCGAGATTTTTTTAATTTTGTTAATTTTTTTTTTTAATTAACACTTAATAAAAAAAAGGATAATTAAGGAATTTTTAAAGAGAAAAGAGGGTTTTTTTTTTCGGTGTCCAAATCAAACGAAACTTATATCAAATTAAAGAGGGAAAAAAATGATGAATTTTGGCGAAAAAAAAAATTAAATAAATTAATTTTCTGTAAAATAATTGAGTTTAAAAATTTGGGTGGAAAATTAAATTCGGCGGACCAATGAAAAGCCGCCACGTGTAAGCTTCAGGAAAAAAAAAAAAAAAAAAAAGGAATCCGCCGACTCACGCACCACATTTGGGCGTGAGATACACGCGCCAGCTTCGAGCCAATGAGGGGCTGCCGCGTGTCCTTGCCGGGTCCCCCATTTTTTTCTTCAACCAGGTTGAAACAATTCAACCCCTCCCCTTCAACCCCCTCCTCTCAACCCCCTTATTGCACCCACTCAACTAGTTGAGCCCCCATTCAACCCCCTCTCAACCCCCTTATTGGACATGGCCTAAGTAAAAAGGTTTTCTTTTCCTCTTGAATAATGAGTTGGGCTTTTCTACATAGACCCAATAAATAAACTCAGTCTTTTTATTAAAGGCTCGGCCCAAATAATAATTAGAGAGTTAAAATAAATAAAATGTATAGGGTAATTTCGGGTTATTACATTTTTACTATAGAGTTTTTTCATTTTCTCCAAAATAATAAAAAACTTAAAAATGCTCTTTCACTAAAATAAAAAACTCTCTAAAAACTGTTATTGTAAATGCTGTTAGTTAAATTAAAAGGAAATGCGATTAAGCAAAAAAGAAAAGAAAAATGTACGTGGGTCTTAAGACTCGCTTTGAAGAGCGAAACCCTTAAAAGCAAAACCCCACCGCCAGCAATAGCATAGACGCTCTTCAATGGCTTCCACAACTATCGCCGTTAAGCACATCGAAGAATTCGTTAACTCGTCTTCCTCTCAGAATCAGCAGGTTCACTTTCTCTTCTCAATTCCTTCGTTATTCTCTTTACTTCACTTTTCATACATCCGTTCGAACAATTCTATGCATATTTTTAGTCAAATTTGGGCGGAATAATTTCAAAATTAGATTCTTCACATCTGAAAATGGTTACATAATACTCGCTCCGCCCCCCCCCCCCCCCCCTAAAATTCACATTTGACAAATAACTTATGTAGGTTTAGTTGCTTGTAGCGTACCTTAATAAAATTGCGCTAAATTTATTCTAAGAAATGCGGGTTTTTAATTTTTTTTCTTAGCTTTCAAAATTTTGATTTTTTACGATCTCTCCATTCTTTCCTTGTGTACTCACCTCCTTCATTGACAAGTCCATTTGACATTCATGTTATGCTGTTAGCCAATCTAAATTTGTTGTTACTCCCTCCGTCCCGAACTAAAGTTCCTAGTTTGACTTTACACGGAGATTAAGAAAAAGTAAATGTTGTGAATATGAAAAGTAAAGTAGGAGAAAGTATGTGAGAGAAAGTGAGTAGAAAGTTTTTATTGTGAGAATGACAAGTGAGTCCCATTGTCCATTTTAAGTAATAAAGCAACCGAGAACCTTAGTTTGGGACAAACCAAAAAGGAAAGTAAGAATTTTAGTCAAAATGACAATGGGCACACATTTCCTTTTTGGGCACCCCATTACCCAAAATGACATTTTTTTACATTATTATTTTACTCCATTCCCCCATTTGTCATAATCACACCCTTCAATTGTAGACCCCACTTGCAAATCTAAACACACTTATCATACTCACCACCCCTTTCTCACCCACAATACTTTTGAATGTATATACTCCCTCCTTGATACCTATGCACTTCCGAAATTCGTGCCCATTGTTATGGGATAGAAGGAGTATGTGGTTAATTCATGAGTAAGTCATCAAATGCGTGCCCACCAAAAAAATGTTTTTTGCTGGATTGCTGTTGGTCCCTTCATTTACTGACTACAGCTGCCCATTGGGAAGATTTTTTTTTCCTTTTCGATTTGATTCTCTAGTTGGGAGTCAGAATGGATCGTTTTCATTGCTATCATTTTATGTCCCTGGTATTACTGTTATTTCGCATGTGAGGTGTAAAGTTAATACATAGAATTGCATGCTGATTTTTTGTAATGAGACATTGACATTTGGTGAAGCATTCCCGAAACTAAAGTCAACACTCCTTTCACTAATCGATATGCTTAGATAATCAATCCTTCAATTACAGGATGCAAGCGTGGATGCAATAGCTACTCTTTTGAAGAATGATACATTGACTTTGGAATCACTGGTTTGTTTCTAACAATGTGATATACATGTCCTTCAAGTTCAAGGTATATAGATAGTAATATTCATCTCCAATATTTAGGTCCGAGAGATGGATATGTATCTGACAACTACAGATAGCATCATTCGTGCAAGAGGTACATTTCTATGAATTACCTCGTTGGTAGTTTCTTTCACGTGATGCACCTTGTTCTATATGCTTATATGTGTATAATGGAATGACCAAAGAACTGTAGCTGCTAGAGCTTGCAGCATTCGCAAGCTTTCTAATTAGTGGGCTCCAATTCCGATGCATTTGTAATATTTTGGATAAGTGAGTTCAGATGCACTGATGGCATGTACAGGTAAGTTTCAAAGAAAATTTGTTCATAGATTAGATCCAGAGAGACTTATCTTGATTACAAGGCGATATATGGTTAAAGAAGGAATGTAGCCATTCACTGAGGGATGATAAATGCATAAACTATAATTTCTTAGCAAAACCTACCTAATCAAATCCCATAGGAGAGATCTAGAGAGACCTTAGACAACTTATGATTGCATTTTTGGCAATCAACCACCCTCCCAGCAGGTTTGCTCAAACACCGTTGGAGAAAAATAATCTTAGCTTCTAGTTGAAATGGCACTCCAGTCGTTCATAAGAACAAACTCATTTTGGGGAGCCAACCAGGCTGCCAATATGGTCATATTCTGAACTTATGTTTTCCTTCTTTTATGATGGGGTTTTAAACCACTAGCACAGGGCTTCTGTATTATGGTAATCCCTAGATCACGTTAAGGTTTGATTCGTGACCTTGCTTTGGAGTGAAAATAATAGGGATTAAATATTCATGGCACTGACCCCAAATAATTGGAACAAAGTTGAGTTGAGAGACTAGGACATATTAGTGATATAGTCTAGAGGTTTATTGCTCTCATGTAATTACGTATCCTTTTTCATGAGAGTCAATCTTATCCCTTATTACTTTTCAGGTATTCTCCTCCTTGCAGAATTATTGACTCTTCTAGCTTCAAAGCCTTTGGACCATACGTCCATAAGTACCTTGATCCTATTCTTCACAGAAAGGCTGGTGAGTTAGCATTTTTAAATTTGTAAATGCTCTAAATATCTGCGTAAATACTTCTAAATTCATCTTTGAATGTCACTTTCCTAACTTTTTTTGTCAAGCATTCCTTTCAGTTTACTGGTTCCTTGTTTCTCGTTTTCTCTTTCTTTCTATCGTTCTTCCTCTTAGTTGTTATGGTTTTGGAATTAGAGCTATGGAATTGTTGTCTCTTCAAAGCCAGAGAGATGATTATTGATGCGTAGCATAATTTAATTAGGAAAGTGCACATAACCATCTGAACATCAGTCTTCACAACTTCTACAATGAACGTGATTAATAGTAGAGTGCGCACCTAAGTTAGGAGGCTCTGGGTTGCACAAGTCCGGTAAAGAAAAATGGAATGAACAATGAACAAGAACTTTTGATATTTGGGCGCCAGTTAATACCTTAGAAACTGTATCTTTTCAACTTCATTGATAAAATGATTTTACATTTTCTTCTTTCCTTTTTGGTGACTGCTCCCACAGTTTTATTTGTCTCCAAAAGAAATATAAAAGGGTCGGATAGGGTGACCTGAACCTTATCCTTAGAGTACAAATTGGTAAATATAAACCTCAGGCCTCATCCTTTGTGATAATTAGAAAACAAGCTACTTCGTGAACTTATACAGACCCAACATTTCATGCCTCAAAGCTTTAGAAATATCTGCTGGTTGAGTTTTTTCGTTATTGAAATGAAGATCCTTTGGTTTATATAGGCATAAGCTGCAAGCCCATCTGCACACTTTGCATACCCCCCCCTCGAAATGCGTCTGCTGCATCTGCTTGGGATGTTACATCTAACAAAATAGATGGCAAAATAAGGAATTTGGCCTGACTCTTGTTAGTCTAGAACTGTAACTATCAAATTGCCTGCACTACCATAATTAAACTTCCATTGCTGATACTTCAACTGCCCTCATCTTTAAATTGTGATAATGGGGTCCAGATGTTGGGCCATTCCCTTAATCCTAAGCAGCTGATCCTTCAAGTTTCCATTATCACGCCACATGTTATTTCATGATTTATCTCCTTGACTTGAAAACAAAACTCGTGTTTTACCATCTCTCTACGTTTTCACTGTTTTCTTTCCCTCGTTGACTAGTCCATACTCCATACAATGTGTCATGCTAGCCGACCCTAAATCATTTTGGGACATACTTTGTTGCTGCTGCTGTTATCTCCTAGACTTTTTCAAGTTTTGCTTTGTGATGTCCAAATTGGAGATGCTCAGAGCTTTATGGAAATAAACCATTAATTGTTCTCTCAAGCTATCTCACATTCTTGCATGGACTACATTAGTTCTTTAACACGTGTAGTCCATGCAAGAACATACATTATCTAGAAATTGGAGTAACTCATGGAGTTGGTTAAAGTAGCTTCTCAATTTAAGTACGAGCATGTGTTTTCCATGACATACATTATATTAACGGTCTTACTAAAGATGTATGAACGCAAATAAAATATGGGGGAGTTGAAAGCTATATCTGGCTTTCGTTGTAGTGGGTATGTCTCGTTTTGCTCACCACTGATGGTTTTACTTGAATATTTTTATGTCTGCCTTGTCTTTAGGTGGGTTGTTTTGCTGCAAGATTTATCTGCGCTTGTTGGTGTATCTTTGTTGCTTTATCATGCTACTTTAATTAAATAATGTAGAGTAGGTAGTATGGAGCGGCCACGTGGTATGTTTGGGACCCGTGCTGTACATATTTGGACCTAGTGTAATATCTTATTTGCAGGACCTTTCCCGCAAACATGACTTAGTTTAATATGTCCATCTTATTCGCGTGGACCTATTATGCAATCATTTATTTAGCCAAGTACAATTCTTATCTCAAACTTTGTGGGAATGTCCTGTGCCTTTGACGGAGTTTCATGCACCAAGTGTGGGAGATTTCCCTCGATTATTTATATTGTGGCCTTGGATTGACTTGACCAAGGTAGCACTTGGGAATCACCGGGAGTTACGAATTGGAGGCTGGAATGTAAAGTTTAGACACATGGTCCAATCGTATGGTACACATGGCCTAGCTACCACAATTGGGGAAACTTTGTGTGATCTCCACTGGAGGACACATGTCACTCTTTCATTCATTGATTTTAACGAGCCAATGGTGTTGGAACAACGCGTGTCCGCAACAGTCGCCTATAAGCCCCGTTGAGCATATTATGAAACTCTCAAAAGCAATTTAACTTTTCTGGAAACTTTTCCCGCAGTTCCTCACCCTTCCTTAAGTTTTAGCTAGCTGCATTCCTGTTCCCCCTCTATATTTCCTGTTGCCCATAGTTGGACATAATGCCACCCTAGACTGGTATTTTCCAGTAGGACCCCTTGAGCAGGACCAAATACTTACAAAGACAGTTACAGAGGCATACTCTTCCTGTCAAAAGCATATTTTTATACAACACTTGCAAGACTAATTATGTGTTAATAGAATGATTGCATGTCCTGCAATTCATCTTTTTTTGCTGTTTTTACTCATGATTAAGGATTGATGTTCTACTAAAAAATATCATGCACATAAACTTGCTCTACAAGAGAAAGATGATATTCTACTGTACATCAGGCAGATTGGAAAGCCTTGCGTGGAGCACTTGTTGGTTGCTTGGCATTAATGAAGAGGAAAGGTGGCTCCGGAACTGTCAATGGCGATGAAGCACATGCAGTAGCCGTGTCATTTATGCAAAATATACAGGTTCAATCGTTAGGACAACATGACAGGAAGGTAAGCTTGCTAGCCCAGTTATTACATTACTACCACACTGTTTGATAGTGGGAAAATATGGCTCTTCACTGTAGTTTGACTAGTTGTCTCTATGATTTTGACACACTTGCAGCTTTGCTTTGACATTCTTGGATGCCTAGTTGATCACTATCCTGATGCAGTTGTGGCACTGGTATCTCCTGAAATTGTTTTGGGTCTTTTACCTTCTAGTTTTCATTTTATCTTTTGTAATGTACTTTTATATTCCCTCCGTCCCGGCCTAAGGTTCCTAGTTTGACTTGGCACAAGGATTAAGAAAAAGTAAATGTTGTATGAAAAGTAAAGTAGGAGAGAGAAAGTGGGTTGAGAGTTTTTGTTGTGAGAATGACAAGTGGGTCCCATTGTCCATTTTAAGTAATAAAGCAACTAAGAACCTTAGGTTGGGACAAACCAAAAAGGAAAGTAAGAACCTTAGGCTGGGACGGAGGGAGTATTTATCTTGTTATGTTCAGATCTGATGACTGCAGAATAGGTAGTTTTCCTCCCAGTTTCCTTTGCAGCTAAGGTCATGTAATATAAAGTAACACAAACTATACAAATTTTCTAAGTTTTAGTCATTCTGACCCAGACTCTTACATTTTGCTACTAATTTTAGGCCATTATCTTAGATTGGCATGCCTGAAACAGCTTGAAGACTTTTTGTTTTATGCTTCTTTCTGGGTCTTGGGGTAGGGTGTATCCGATTTATATTTAGAATACACATTCTCATTAGCATCAGAAAAGGTAAATCCTCAGTTGTCCCTATTTACTAACTAGGGGTTGTCTTCTATCCTAAAGGTTGAATTAACAACAAACAAGAAGAGGAAATCACCCTTTGTAGTTTCATGTTCTCATCTCGTATTTGCTAAATTTTTGCTTTCAATTGTTTTTACATGCGACATCTCACAATCATCTCTTTCTTCATTGTTCTACTGCTATTATTTGTTAGTCATGTTTCTCTCAGTTCTGATGGAGACTTTGGTTAATCCAGATAGTTTGAGTTCGGTTCCCTTGATCTTTATAAAGGTTTTGGTAGAGGAAAGGATGAGGCAGCCTTGTTACCTTGTAACAGTGTGGGATGGATGTATGATGTTATCTGGTGCATTTAGGCATGGATAAATGGTCATTGAGGATGCATTTGGCCAAAGTTCTCTTATGTGGGTAGAGTGGCCTTTCTTTCTTGCTCTGTGATAATGCAGATACTGATTTTTGGAGGGGGGGGGGGGAGGGCATTATCGTTGCCAGGCGAACTGGAGAGCTCTTCTCTTTTTATTTGTCCTTCACATTTATTTTCCTTTTTTTTTTTTTTTTTTGATGGATTACTCACCTATCATGTTAGTCATTTCCCCCCTACCTAATATATTCTTCTTTTTCGAACACGAACGAAACGTTAAACATGTGCCTCATCTTTCTGGTGTAGGGTGACGACTTTGTTTATGCAATCTGCGAAGCTATTGATGGAGAAAGGGATCCCCAGTGCTTACTACCTGCATTTCATATTGTTGAAGGTCTGGCACGAGTATTTCCTGATTCATCGGGTCCACTATCAAGCTTTGCAGAGGATGTTTTTGACATTTTGGGATCATATTTTCCTATCCACTTCACTCATGTGAGTTTAACAAACATCAGTTTTTATTTTATGAAGTTGTTTTGTTTCATCAAGGACATTTGCTAAGTTCCTATACAACGAGTTATTAATAAGTCTGGATTTTCACTAGTATAATGTAGAATTTTTTACCAGTAGCATCTTATGACAAATTCCAGGCGAGGTGGATTCTGTGGCCAAACAAATCAGCTAACCAGTTTAACCGCTAAGTTTTTCTTTCACAGGGAAACTCCACATGCATAGAAAAAGTACTATAGCTGGTAAGACGGAGAAAATAATTATATAAACTCAATTTTCTCATTTATAATTGAAGACAGAAGCACAGAGAGCGGAGCAACCTCATACTCGGAAAGGATTAGCCACGTTTAGGCGGGGTCATTCAAACCTCAACTCAAATACCATTAAATCTCTCTAAATGGGTGACAAAGATATTTATTAGCAATAAAGAAATCCTTAACCTATTAGGATTAGGGTAATTAATTAAAAAGAAGATCCTAATACCTTCTACGAATTAAGCTACTGGGTATTTACTTCAATTGATCCCTGAATAGTAAAATAAAGTAACCCAATGATAATTCAAGCCCCATTCTGTTGTTTCATTGTTTGTCTAATGTATCAAACATGTAAGGCATTGTCTTATACTTTTCATGTTGCTCTGATAATTGTCAGCCTACAGCAGAGGACACATAGTTATTAAAGGCCCAAGGCGCACCAAGGCGCAAAAGGTGTGCCCGGAGCCTAGGCGCGCTTTTGATAACTATGGTGCGTCCCATAGTTATTAAAAGCCCAAAGCGCACCAAGGCGCAAAAGGTGTGCCTGGAGCCTAGGTGCGCTTTTGATAACTATGAGAGGACAACATTAGTTTGGTATGAAACATGCTTGGTAATAGTTATAGGCAAATGAATTTTCAGCCTTTTCTAAGCTGTAATGATGTTGAGACTGATACTTTTTGCGACTTCACTTTTTGAGAACTAATATGCACGTTATGTGATGAAATAAACCTTTTTGAGAACCAATATGCACGTTATGTCATGATTATCCTTAATTTTTCGCTGCAATAATATGCTAAATGCTTTTTTATTCTGTTTATAAATTTCAGCCAAAGGGTGAAGAAGATATGAAGAAGGAAGATTTGTCAAAGGCACTAATGGTATGTAAATTGCTGACAGTTGCTCTAGTCATTTGCCATCCTTCTTTAGAATAGCATAATATGTAGGGTTTTGTGCTGACAGGGATACTCTGCTTATCTATGATGCTTCTGTTTCTCATAATATCAAGTCAAAATTTATTAATGTAATTTAAGAAGTTCATGTGGTAATTCGTTTGAAATGAAGTAGTCAATTGTTTTTAGTTTTAAAAAAACTGATTCCTACTGTCAGATGTATTCGCGCTCTTTGCTGTATCTACTGTTTGCAGTTGGGGAGAACATGGAGATTGATCCTCTCTTTCTTTCTCATTGGTGGGTCCTAGAGAGAGAGGGGGGGGGGTTGAAAATCAGGTGCCTGGATAGAGGCTTAAATTTTAGGTGTAGTTAGTATTATAATTCTGCCATGTGTGCATTAGATAGATGATTTTTCTTGGATAAAGGTCGACCCAGTATGCAGCCTGATAAGCTCTCACTTTGTTAATATTTGGTGAGTTGACTGATGTTAAGTTATACTTCAAAGGGGTTGTAGAGCAGGGGTTCACAAAGCCTGATGCCTCATGGACAAGCACATATTTGCTCTCTGACTATTGTTCTCTTATGTGGGTTGCTCGGTATATCTGTTATGTAAATGAGTGTATTAGTCTCACAAACAGGAAGATATAAACCTTTCTTTATCATAAAATGTAGAGCAATGTGCCTTCGCTAGCAAGTCATTGGACAAGGTAACTGAGAGCAAACAAAACCTCAAAATACTGATAATTGATTCAGAATTACTAAACATTTCAGAGTATCAGTAGGAACATGTTGGCAAACTATAGATGCCTAGCAAGAATTAGATTATTCTTGTGTTTTTCTTTTTGAGGTATGTCTTTTCATCCGAGAAGTAAAGTTGCATATTACAACAACAACAACAAAGCCTTAGTCCCAAAATAATTTGGGGTCGGCTAACATGAATCCTCATATGTCATCGTGATAAAAGGAAGAGAGAGAGAGAGAAAGAGAGAGAGAGAGAGAGAGAGAGAGAGAGAGAGAGAGAGAGAGAGAGAGAGAGAAAGAGAGGAAAAAGATGGAGAAAATAAAATAAAATAAAATAAATAAATAAATAAATAATAATAATAAAAAGTACGATCAACCCCCATCATTCACATGAATTTTCGCCCTCCACTCCGGCCTCTTCAACGCCACATCTTCATCCACTCCGAGTAAACTCATATCATTTTCAATCACCTTAATCCAAGTTTGCTTGGGTCTTCCCCTACCCCTCGCCATTTTATCACTTCTCCACTCTTCAGGCCTCCTAACCGGTGCATCACTCGGTCTCCGTCTCACATGACCAAACCGCCTTAGACGAAAGTAAAGTTGCATATTGACTTGTGAAATTCAGTTTGACTGGCTTGCGGATCAAATTTAACTTGATTATAATTCTTCTAAATTACACTAAACTATTTATCATTTCTTGAACAAAGAAAATGTAAGCCGGATCATTGATCATTTGAGAAATGGTCAAGTGGAATTTGATAACAAATGTGACTCTTTTTTCTTCCTTTCAGGGCATCTTCTGAAGATGTAACTTTCATCTCTAAATTGGATTTTTGATCATTGATTGTAGTGCTTCTCAGAATATTCTATCCATGTTATCTTAGAACCGATAATTTATTACATTCATTAAGTTACTCTTTTTGGTGGTTAATACTTGTTTTTTTTTTTTATCTCCAGTTGGCATTTGCTTCTACCCCTCTGTATGAGCCATTTGCTATTCCATTGCTTCTTGAAAAATTATCCTCCTCTCTGTTATCGGCGAAGGTTAGTAAAAGCTGTATGTTATTCTTTTTCTTTTCGCCGAACAGAGCATATACATTTTAGTCACTTCATCAATTTTTTTACCAGGTTGAATCCCTGAAGTATCTTAGCTATTGCTCAGTTAAGTATGGAGCAGACAGAATGCGAAAGCATACTGAGGCTATTTGGACATCACTAAAGGCAGCAGTCTTTACCTCTGAACCATCTGTCTCGTCGTTGGGGCCAGAAACAGTGAATAGTATGGGGTATCAGGATAATGAAATTGCGACGGAGGCTTTGGTACTTTTGGAAAACATAATTCAGCAAAATAGTGACTTCTGCTTGAGTTTGATTGTCAATGATGAGGAATTAAAGAAAACAATAAACTCTATTACTAATTTCAAGGTCTACGACAATATTCCAGTGCAGAGCAAGCAAAGACTTTATGCGGTTGGTCGCATTTTACACGTTTCTTCCCGGGTTTCTGTTGCTTCATGTAATACAGTGTTTGAGGCTTTTTTTCCTCGCTTATTGAATGGGTTGGAAAATTTAGTGGACAATGATATTAGTCACGTAGCGAGGGATAATGTATTATCTGGAAAACCCAATTTTGGATCCCTTCATCTCTGCGTTGAACTGCTTTCTGCATGCAGAGGTTTGGCTGTGGGCTCTGACAAACCCACCTCAGTATCTGTTTCTGGTCATGAGACTTGGTGCGGCATGCTCAAGAGCTACTGTGATTTATTAGTTGGGGCCTTCAGTTCTGCCATAGTAACAAGCATGAATGAAAGCAGCTCTCTGGAGCCCTATTTTCACTCAGGAGGTAAGAGACTTTTGGTGTACTACTTTGTATTTTCTTGCCCTTCCTTTCCCTTTAAAGAAATGTTTATTAACACGAGGATTTAATGCTTTATTACAAGGACTAAGGTTCTCGAACTGAATTGTGATTTTCTGTGATGGGCCTGATGGCTGTATATGCATCTTTTACATCAGTTTTAGGATGGACTTACGGGCTTGCTTCCAATTTCATGATTCAAAATCTAGAGTAGTCTGTTAAAGTGCCTATGTTTAACGTCCTACAAGTGCATTTGGCTCTATGAATCTCTTACGTTTGTCTCTTGATTCAATCATTACATATATGTGCCCAAGTATGCATGTAATTTATGATACTAGTAAACTACAAGATAGTGTGATGAAATATGAGCAACAGTTTATTTGGCGATAATTGGTGTTTACACTGGTCCCCAGCCCAATAAAGGAGTCTCAGAAGAGATATAAGATGCAGGTTTCAAGTAGGTGGAGAAAAGTCAGTGTTGAGTTGGGTAATTTATGCCTTATGGTGGGTGTACTACTTTGTATTTTCATGGGAATACCTGAGCACATTGTTTTTAGCATGTGATTTCATTCATGTTTACTGCATGAGCATATTCCCTGGATAGAATTTACGACTTCCTGTAATCTGCTTAATCTTGTAGTATTCGAAGTCAGAAGGTTGTATGCTTCAATCTTTAAGTCCTGGAATTTCAGAACTCCCATACTTGCACTCTTTTGATAATGATCTGATTAATCACATAAAACTTCATATTTAATATGAAACACTCATGGTTTATTTTGATCGTAGAAGAGTAACTTATCATTTTTCTGATTTACCGTTCTCGTTTTTCCCATCTTGTAGTTCAGGGCTTGCAGATTTTGGCTACATTTCCTGGGAGCTTTCTACCAGTATCAAAATGCGTATTTGAGAAAATTTTGATGCAAATGATGTCAATAATTGCTCTGGAGTTCGACAAAAAGTTTCTTTGGAGACTAGTATTGAAGGCCTTGGTCAATATTGGTTTGTTTATTGAGAAATCTCACGATTCTCTCAAAGCACCAAGCTTTGATAGTATTGTTGTGGAGAAGATAATTGTTATGATATCTTCCAATGAAACTACCATGCCTTTGTCACTCAAAGTAGAAGCGCTTTCTGATATCGGCACGACCAGCCTGGATTTTATGCTAAAAATTGTCCAAGGATTGAACAAAGCTATCTTTGCCAGCTTATCAGAGTTTTCGGTACATCTACTGCTTGAATCCACATTTTAACTTGTTTTTTAGATCTAATTTTGTTGTCCTTGGCTGAATTAGTGGATGTATGTTCTATTTGTACCACCTTTTCTGCCTTGCAACTATTTTTCAGATGGTCACAACTTCACAAGCACTTTTGAGGACTAAAAAAAACTTTATGTTTAATGGCCATAAGATGCTTCTATCTATTTTTTTTGAAGGACAATGGACAAGTGTATATTAATACATTCAACTCTACTGTTTATGGCTGTGATGGATTTCTTGTCTATATATTGTACTTAATCTGATGCATCATGTTTTAATAGGTCCATGGAGATTCAAAGTCAGCCGAATTTGCAGCCCAACTTTTGGAATGCTATTCTGATAAGGTGCTTCCATGGTACGTCATTTGTTGCTTCTGATAAATAGTTTCTGCCCACTCGTCATGTCCATTTAGATTGCTAAATCCATCCATACTTTGCAGCAGCTCATGTTGCAATTTGCGACGTCAGAGCTTTCAACTTTATAAAATCTTATACTGCACTCTTATGGATTAATTTAACTCTTTAATATTTTCTTCATATTTTAGTAAAAAAGTCAATTATAAAGTTAGTAGTTCTCTGTTGTTGACCCTTTTCCTGGGCAAGCACTTTCATGCGTTTTGTCTGAGGGGGATGTTTTTTCCATGTGCTTTTTTCTTGCTATTTGCTGTCAATATTTGGTGACAATATGAGTATCTAAAGTAGGTTCCATCTATCGTTAAGTTAACCACAAATGATATCCACATCATGACTACTGATCCACAATTTCAGATAACACATTAAGACTACTAACTGTAGTCCTCATGCTGCATTAACCAGGTTTCAGGATATCGAAGGTTTCAATGAGGTGCCATTGCATTTTGCCTCAAGTATATGGGATGAAATAAAAGATGGCATGTTTACTAGCAGCAGTTTCCAGCAAAAGGTAAGTATCACCGTTCTACTCCTCCGTTAGAACTTTTTAGATTCTGTTCTATGATGTGCTTTTGAAATTTGAACTGTCGCCAAACTCGTTTCATGGATTGGCAAAAGTATAATAGTTAAAAATTTGTTGTATCAGAGGCTTCTTGAAGCGACAATGAAGGCGATGAAGCACACAGTTGGATGTTGTTCTGTGGTAGGTCAGAGCGCTGTTCTTGATAAAGCTTTCTGCATACTTTCATCAAGCAACACTTTCCGATCGAAAGAGCCTTTGTCTAGCTCCTCTTTGATTAAATGTGAGGGACATGCAGAGGGTGTGAACAGCTTTTCTCCTAGAGATGAATGGATCATCTCATTATTTGCTTCAGTGATTATAGCACTTCATCCAGAAACACCCGTAAAAGATGTGAAAATAGTATTAGAATTATTTATAACTACTCTCCTCATTGGTCATGTTTCATCAGCTCAGGCGTTAGGTTCTTTGCTAAATAAGCTGCCTCCAAAAGGTAATTCAGTGGTCATTCCTGAACATTGTAGTTTGGAAGAAGCACTGAATGTGGTCTTCAGAAGTGATTTATGGATGTTATATGGTGTTGGCCACCTGACTAGATTCTTCCATATTGATGATGCCAATCAGATAGGTTTTAGTAGTTTAAATCTGAGCAGTGTAAGTAGTTGGTCTGTTCATATCCATGCTATTATTGGATTAGCGTGGATGGGAAAAGGTTTACTTATGAGGGGACATGAAAAAGTGAAAGTTGTGGTTATGGTTTTTTTGAGTTTCTTGACATCAAGCGACAATATGCACGTCTTGCCGGAGAAGTCTGAATCACATGAGGATGGTAAAGAGGTAGAACTCCTGCAGTTGATGAGATCTGCTGCAGATTCATTTCATATTATGATGAGTGATCCTGAAGACTGTTTGAACAGAAGATATCATGCAACCGTAAGACCACTCTATAAGCAACGATTCTTCAATATTGTGATGCCTATTCTACTATCATCAGTGATGAAGTCTGACTCGTCAGTAACAAGGTAGTTTCTCGACGTTACACAAGATTTTTATCAGTTCTTTTTAATTTTTCTCCTCGTGTTGACACTTATTTTCATTGCATATCCATGGATTAATCTGGCTTTATTCATGTATATTTCTCTGTTAGATAAATATTTTAGTGATGACAAGATAGTTCTTATTAGGTCTGGTTCTACGATTCTTAATAAGAACCATTTACCCTAAACCTTATTACTCCCTCCGTCCCATAACAATGTGCACAAACTTCCCGTTTGGGCGTCTCATTGATAAGTCACACTTTCCCAAACTCCAATTTGTAGCCTTGATACCTTAGTTACTACTTCAGACCTGTTCTGACACAGCTACAAACTTGTTTCTTTCTTCATGATACTTGCAGCAATTCACATGTTATGGCATTTTATATTGTTTATGACGTCAGTTATTGAATCTGTTCATGGTTTTAGATCTATGCTATATCGAGCTCTCGCGCATGTAATATCAGATACGTCTTTGAGCGTTATCTTGGGTGAAACAAAAAAGGTCAGTTACACCCTATAATCCCATTAAATTGTTTTCTCTTGGTTAGTGTAGACTTTTAGGTTGTGCCATTGCAGTAATGCAATTTTTGTTTTGCAGCTCATCCCTTTTGTACTCGAAGGGTTATCATTGCTGAGGGAAGATAATCTCAATCGAGATGTAATATATAGCCTTCTACTTGTTTTATCAGGAATATTGACAGATAAGAATGGTAAGATAATTGTTCGTTATTTTCTTAAGAAAATCATGTAAATTATCTGCGAACGTGATTGATTTACATTTTATTTATATCTAATGCTATGAGAACGATAAGTAGTAGTAAGGACATCCCCAGTACTTGAAGTTTGGGTGGAACGGTAAAATGTTTTCTAGTTCTTGTACGTCATCTATTACAGCTATTAATCTTTGGGGACATGTAGTTATAATATATCATATGATTGTTGGACCAGGTGCCTACTTATTAGGCTGGCTCAGTTTCCACGGAAAATCAGTTTTCTTACTACCTTTTTTTAAAAATAAAATAAAAATAAATTAGCATAGGATTATTTAAGCCACAAAGATAGCTGCATTTTATGGCAGCATTCCTTTTTAGACCTATCATGTTTTCTTGTTATTTCTTTTCTTTCTATATAGGCTGTCTGGAAAAGCTACATGTATTAGAAGGTGTTTGCCATGGCCTCCACAATCATTTATATTGGTCCAATTGCAGAGTGATTACTAATTTTATCAATAATGCAGTAATAGGCTGTCTTTGTTATTATCTCTTTATTCCATTGGCAGCTTGTGCTGATTATGTTTGTAGCCAACAGCGATTCAGATTGCCCAGTTGCATTTTCTGACAAATAATCTAAAACATGGTCCCGAAATATAAAATAGTCGAACAATCAGGAAAACATCAAACCTTTGCTTATACACGCCGACACATGAGAAATTTTCTTTAGTTTCTAAAGTTGAATTCATGCTTGCAGGACAAGATGCTGTTGTAGAGAATGCTCATATCATAATTAGGTGTCTTAGCGATCTTGTTTCGTATCCCCACATGACGGTATGAGATATATTAGTAGTTCAATTTTTCCTGACTTTTCTCCACAACCATGGAGCCTGTCACAAGTGTGCAATATGATTCAACTTATTTTCCTGTTCTGTTTGCATTGATCTTCCGATATGTTGGTTATACTTCCTTACATATTGTGGGAAGGGCATTATTTTTAAGGCCGAGCAGTGCCTTTGTGGGTTTAGTGGTGTGTGTGATTGTAGTAGGTTTTAGTGAGGGTGAGGAACAGGTGCTGGAGCATTTCTGCTTACATACTTGAAAATTATGAGGATATAACACTAACTCTTACCTAGATACTTCCTGTGGTTTGCAAAACTAGTAACCTCAGTTTGCAAAACTAGTAATCTCAGCTGGATAACCAACTCGTATATTTTATATTCGTCGCTACCACAAATGACGTATTTCAAGACTTAAAAGGTGTTTATCTCATGGTTGAAGTGTTGATAGGTTAATGAACATAAAATATCTGTTAAAGTTATGCGGCTCCTACAGGGAAAAAGACACTGCCATAGCTTAATTATTAGTTTGGTTTTGGTTAGTTTCAATATAAAAAGGACAACAGACTGATCGTAGTCCTGCCATATGCATTTTTTGGTTGTAACTAAAAAATGTCTCGACTTACCCAGCTAATTCGAGAGACAGGGATTCAGTGTCTTATGGCCATGTCTGAGCTGTCCCATGCAAGGATATATCCCATGAGAACACAGGTAGATTTTCAGATCAATCTCAGCTCTATTTTCCATTTTCATGCTATAATGAGGACCATACCTCTTTTGCATCTCTCTATGGATTAATGTGGTTTTGATTTCTTGTGTGCAGGTCCTAGTAGCTATATCAAAATCTCTTGATGATCCAAAGAGAATTGTTCGTCAAGAAGCTGTCAGATGTCGACAGGCTTGGTAATAGCTTTTGTATCTGAAGTGCTATTTTTCTTAAATCCATTTACATATTATCTAGAGTTAAGTCCTGACCTTAGCATTTCTGTCACATAAACAGGGCCTCACTTTCATCAAGAAGTCTTCGTTTTTGAATGGACATAGAAGAGAGGCCCCCTAAGTTGTAAGTGTTGTGCATGTGTTTGCTGGTCTTTTCTTGTTTCCTTGCGGATTTTTCTTAACAATTCATAAAGCAATAACTTTGGTCTTCTTTTCTTAATATAGAAAACGCTTGATTTGAATTTTTTCTACAAGAATATGAGCTTGATACCAAAAGAATGCTATCTTATTTAATGTCAACCGTTGGACATTATATTTTACCTATCCAGAAAATAGATACTACTGATAGAGAAACCTGATACCCAACTTGCATGAGTATTGTACTTTGACTTGCGACTTTAATGAAAATAAGCCCTTGATCTTGTTTCCATTTTGCTTGGATGCAGAACTCTCTTCCTCCTTAAATATGTTTTTTTTTTAAGTTTGAGCTAGACTGCCTAGACAGGTGTTATCTGGGTCATGAAATATTTTTAGTTTTTGGTGTTATTACGGCATACTCCCTCCGCCCCATAACAAAGTATCCATTTTGCCATTTTGAGTGTCAAATTGAAAAGAACCACTTTCTCAAAAAGGAAAATATATATTACTCCCTCCGTCCCATAATAAGGGTTGCTTATTTCCTTTTTGGGCGTCCCATAACAAAGGTTACTATCCCCAAATGGAAACTGAAAAATACTTATTTATTCAATGGGACCCACTTGCTCACTCACAACAACAATCCACTTACTATTCTCTACCCCACATTTTCTCTCATACTTCATACTCACAACACATACTCCACTATCAATATTATATTTACTATTCCTTAATTACCGCACATTCAATTCTAGCAACCCTTATTATGGGACCCACTAGTTACACTCACAACAACTATCCACTTACCATGTCCTACCACACTTTCTCTCTCCTATCCACTCACAACACCTAGTTTTTTTAATATTTTTTCTTAATTCCCGTTCCTAATAACAAATGGATACTTTGTTATGGGACGTAGGGAGTATATGCTACTGACTATTTTTATAAATGAAAATGGTTGACTTCCAGAATCGGATAATCTATTTTGATGAAGGTATTACAATAAGGTCCATAGAAAACTAGTCAAGGTTCTGCAGAAAGAGTTTTCATGCACCTCTGAGAGTAAAACCTGTTCCGGCTTCACCTTATTTAGTAAAGAGTAATGTTAGGGGGTTTTATTTTATAGGATGTTATGCCCAAGTTTTTGTGACTTTTTTGTTCCCCAATCATTACTTTTGGTGAAAAGTAAAACAATGTTAATCGTTTTTGAGTTATCATAGAATATTTTGAGCTTTCTCTAAACTATTGTGTTTTCAGTTGTTATACTGAAATGAAATTCCGTGTTTCAAGTTTCACTACTCCCCTTTTTATTTCCTTCATGCTAAACACCTCCTAGTATCTGTTGCTCCATTCGTCTTTCTTTATATCTCCTTAAAAGATAAAAATTGCTTGTTTTTTTTTTCTTTTTTATTTATTTATATATGTTATATTCCAACAACTGCAGCTAATTGTTACTGCTTGATTAGCTATCAGTATCAGGAGGTTCAAACCGAAGAAAGCCCAGGCGACTATGGGAACATTGTGCTCCATGTTGTGAATTTCGTTCTTTTTGGCAGGCTGGACTGGATGTTTATATGATTTTGCCTGCACATTGGGATGATTTAAGGTAATATTTTACACTCTGATACCATACAAGAGATTAGTCAGATAATGTATGTGAATATAGAAAACCTCAACACAACAACCAATTATGTCCACTATCAAACACCCTCCTCTACCCCCCCCCCCCCCCTCTGGAGAAAAACAAAAATAAAGGAATAATAATAAAGATTTAAAGAAGTAAAGTGGACTGGCCGCTTATCTGTTACTGCTCAGATTCATCCATTGATGGTTGCTTTAATTTGAAGACTGGTAGTATAGTATGGTACTTAATCAAATATGTTACTTTATATTTTCAGTAACTTGAGGCTTATTTATGATCAAATGATACCGCCTTGACACATAACACTGTTGCTGTAAAAAGGGTGTAGTCATTATACTGGTTAATTCCAGTTATGATGATTGATTAGCGGGGCTGGATATTCAGCTTATTGAATTGTTAAGGGTGGTCATGTATAATAATCTACATGATACTATACTTATGCACTAAATGAGTACTGCTTCCGTCCCTAAATGAATGTCATAATTCATTTAGGGGACATTTTTCAAATGTTCACTTTTTAGACAATTTAATGGGAATGGCAAAGAGTCGTAAATAAATATTCTTGTTATCCACTTTTTAAACACTTAGTTTTGTTAGTATAAAGTGACTAGTGAAAAGATTTTGGTAAAAGAACGCTTAGGGACAGCTATTTTCACAGAAGGTCATTCATTTCGGGACAAAAGATAGTGTCAATGAACATTGATTGAGGGACAGCATCAAAGAGCTCTTTTTAGCATAAATCTAAAAGAGCAGCGGTGTCATGGTCTCTGATTGCGTATGTGTCATCCCCCGAGGACCATTAATTTTTTCCATAAGGCAAACATGTGTTAGGCCTTATCCAAATTGTTTTCCTAAATTAAGATGTCATAATTTTAGTTGCCTCTAATGTCTCTCAATCTCTCTGCTTTGGCTATGCAGGAAAAGAGGTCTACTGATATTGTCTGCTTCGCGGATCCGCTATATGTAGTTCCAACGTTACTGCCATTTGTATAGTTTGTGAATATTTCATCTCAACAAATTAGTGCTACTTACTAGTGGAAAAGATTACCAAAGAGATGGATTGAATTTGAACTCATTTAGCCTTCATTTCTTTGAGGCATGTATGTAGTTTCCATAGCCTCTCTAGTGGAAAAGATTACAAGAGGGACAAAGCTTGAAATTCTATGCCGAGCACTCCTTTATACTCCCTCCGGTCCAAAATAATCGTTGCTTTTGGCCATTTCACAAGTATTAAGGAATGCAATGATTACCACTCATTAATGATAAAAGTGTCGATTTTACCCCTATTTATTCCTCCTCTTACATTATTTTACAAAATAAACTAATTAATATTGTGTAACAAGTTCTAAAGTTACAAAGCAAGGGTAGAAGAGAAATTTTAATGTTTTGTTTACCCAAAATTGACATTTATTTTGGACCAAAGTTATGTTCAAAAGAGACAGTTATTTTGAAGCGGAGAGGGAGTAGGTCTGAATGAAGAGCAACATGTGTTGGAGAATGAACAAACCAGGTGCACAGCGATGGTCGTTCACTGTACAAGGTGTCCTGTAAAGCTACTGCACGGTTTAGCAAATTGGACAGACTGACAAATCTTTCTTCTTACTTATATCCTACAAAACGTCATGGCTCTTACACACAAACACCAGTTAAAAAGCCACACAAGACTGAATGGATTGGAGAAAATAAAACATTTCTGCCTCAGAAAAAAAAAAGTTAAAATAGGAAAGTTTGAAAAAGAACAATACATTTGTCCACCATTGAGGGGGGAAAAAAAAAAAGACGAGATTTTCTGTGTTTGATTTTCCTCTCCATCGTTTGATATCACTAATGCTTTATTACCCTATACCTTTACCAGCTGTAATCAGTCAGACTCATATTCAGCCCCACTCGATTGATCCATATCAGCATCTTGGACACCTTTTTGTCGTTGACTGTGTACATCTTCCATGTCCATTCTCCTATGTTTGGAAGCACTCCCTCCTTTCATACCCGCGTAACCCTACAATTATGGCAACGGGTAATGTAAATTTTGAGGTGCTGACTGAGCATTATGAATAAAACAAAAGAAAGGCTTAATTAGTGGGGTTTAGCAAGTACGAAAAAGTACCTCTGCTTCTTTCATTTCTACTGAAACAGTTGGTCTTTTCCTAACTGTGACACTTGACGGTACTGGAAAATGTTCAATCTCATTGCTCTGCTTTCCATCCTTGGCCTTTTTCTTTCTCAAAATAAGCTTTGTCGGCAGAGGCTGCATGAGTGGAATGAATCAGTGTGACTGCACTAGATAAGAGTGCATACAAATACAAGCAGGCTTCTAAATATAATTACCACGTAACGAGCAGCCTTATCACTAAATGAGACAAGGTAATTTGTAGGATCATCTGCATCCTCGCCTCTCACCTGTTAAATTTGCTACTGTTAAAGCATCATCGGCAATAAAACTATCCCTCAAAAAAATGTATTATTATTGTTGTTGTTTTTTTTGGAAAAAAGGTAAAAAAAAAATAAAAAATGAAGTATTTGGCACATACATCCCAGTGATACTCGCGAACCCAGGTATATGAACGGTCCTCATGTTCATCATACATGTCTTTCGATTGCTGCCATAATCAGGTGAATTCAGTAATAAGCTTAAAAGATATCTATAGAAAGAAAGTGTTAGAAGCAAATCAAGACTGCAACATTATGCAAATAAAACACTGTAAAGGGCTACTGAGAGCTTCATGTTTCACAAGTCGTCTTACCTCGCCAGCTGAAGGAACCATGTAGGCCAAAAACTTGTCAGCCTTAGCTGAATCTGAGGACGATGCCACGAAACTTTTCATAATGGCCTGGGGAGAAGTATAGATGTCATTACATACAGGGAAAATGTGTGGTAGCATAAAGAACAATCAAAGTAATTTCCTTGTATGTCCTCCACTCCTCTCACTAATATTAAGGTATACCCACGCGATGTGATGTGATAATCTTGAAAAACTAGCTGTCATCAAGAATCATACAAACTTCACAATCAAAACAAATAGTTGAACAATCTTGCTCTATAAAAATTTGTCAAAAAAAAAAGGTTACCAAAACAACCTTCCTGTATTACGATGCAAAAAATGAATGGAACTAAAAGCATAAAAAAATTGTGAAGTTGTTTCTTTTATGATGCTAGGTCATGTATAGATTCTGCTCCCACTGATTGTAGCAGTATAGTTGCCGTGGATCTTAAAAACTCGAAATGAATCAGATAGATATTTCTAGTTCTTTTCCTAGGAGACTCCGGAAGTAAAACATTAAGACCAATTATCTGTGTTTGTCCTTCCATGCTTAGAGCAGGGGTGGAAGGACTCTTCTTTGCAACTCATACTAACAGTAATTCGAAACAGATTAATCAAGCCAGCAAGAAATTGGTCCAATACCTTAGAAACCTTAAAGATCCCAAAGAATCTACAGCACTTTTCAGTTTATTTCTGTAACTTTTAAAACCAAGATTTAATGAGTTCAACTACTATACTGGAGCCTGTTAAACCTTGTAGCTAAAGCAATTCCTTATGGTTTAATTAAGTTCCCAATAGCACGTCTTACACATAACATCAATTTCATCAAAAGCATGCAGGAAAGCATCCATATGGATCTTACCTGCGATTCATGAGCATCACGAACAGATTTATCCATCTTGTTGTAGATCTCTGAATCAGCTGTGGGAGCACTATCAAAGGTTGCAATAACAAACTGATCATCGTACCTGATAAAACAGCACAACTTGTACATTTTAGCAACAAAAGAGCAGATGACGTAAAAGGATAAGTCACAATACGTGAATTTTATGGTCCCATTGATCAGCCATTTTTGATAGAGTATCCTCTAAAACAAAAATGAAAGAGGAACCCATATATATTAACAAAATGCATCATGTCTGAGAATGGAAGCATATTTGTTCAAATTCCCTGGTCTATCAACTTCGTATTAGATACATAGTTTGCTTACCATTTTCAATATAAAACCATCAAAAATCCAGCAAACATTCTCAAAGTACTTCTAAATATTTCAATTGACCCTCACTAACAGAATACTAACATCCATTACAATTCCTGTGTCTACGCGGAGATAATTATGGTGAGGTTTGGCCACGGAAAATTACAACAAACCAAACTCTGTCTGCAGATGCACTTGACTTTTGCAAACATATTGAGCGCCAACAGCTAGTCACACAAGTCACACATGACAGTTAACATAATATTTTGCAAATTCTTTCCTCTTTTCCGCATTGAACTACTTATTGTTCCTTTGTTTACAAACATGAGAAAGGCATCAAATCATTCATGTTCTGATTACGTTAGTGTGAGCATGTTCATGTACATGGTTACCATGATGTTTGAAAACAGAAATGTAAGTATGTGATTCTTTTGTCTTTACCGATCAAAATCTGGCAATAATGGTAAAACCTCCACAGGATGTAGATTTTTATTGGTCGCATGAACAGGTGTTGACTTGCATGCCTCAAATGAAGCTTCAATAGCCTGAATTTTCCTTTCCCTGATACAAAAAGAAAGTCATTCATGGACCAAATGTCTCAATGAACATATTGAACTTTTAGTTTCTGAACAAATATGATAAAGAATAAAGCAGACCTGCTATTGAGATTCTCCAAAATGTTGCGTCCCCCTCGTTTTTCACGTAGTTCCTTTGCTTGCTTTTCAGTTAAGGACTGCAAATGGCATCATTAAGCCTTGTCAGAAAAATACTAGTTTTTCGTACACAAACATACAAGTGATGATAAGAATTTCTTTATGCCATTGTATACCGACTAACCTGTCTTGTTGCCTCCATGCTAAGAGGAGAAATGTACTGCGTTTTGACCAGCCACGACATACCCTTATCAGTAGGACGCTCCTTTCTTTTTATTCCATCCCTTTTTACTGGAGTTATAGGATCATCATCACGCAACAGCTCCTCATCCTCAGGATCTAGCGGCAACAACTTGTCTTTGGGAGGACTAGTAGACGGAGAAAATGAAAAAAAAATAAATATAAAGAAGAAATCAATATCCCCACAAAAGCCGCATAGTATATAGGAAATTTACAAGAACAAGGTCTATAAGAGCTAGTACTTGTATACACTGAGATCAAGTAGGTCAAGTGGTATCCCAAGATCTGGCTCTACGTACAGCTGAGGCTTTTGCAATTTCTCAAGTGAACTGATTGCATACTTCGGGACTCTGCAAAGGTGGATTTGAGTTTCGCAACAAATTAGACCATAAATGATGATTAAAAGTACAATAATACTATGGCCACCAAATGTGCACAAATTGCATCCCAATTTCTATCCTAAAGCTGATTAAACAGTTTGTCAATTCTGCAATGAATAATGGAGCCTACAATGTCTGACCGATCAACAACGGCCAACTAAGAATTTGTTCGCAAAATTTTGTGATCCTTTTTTTCCCCATACTTCTTAAAACTACTATATCAATAACAAGAGGCACGTAACATCTTCATAAGCAATGTTTCTTAAGCTACATAGAGCACTGACAAGTACGAAATTGGATATCAAAGGAAAAACCTCATCCCAAAATTAGCCGGTGTTTTTTCCTATTAAAAACAGGAATGTAACATAACAGTGAAATTTACGAATGCAACAAATTAATATGAGCGTCGCTAGCAAGTGTCCATATGGCAATTCTTAGGAATTCATTAAAGAATATTTAATGCAATGGAAACAACCCCCATAGGGTTGTTTCTTTTTCCAGATATCAAGTAGTGTACTACATCCGTCCCAAAGTAAGATTCACACTTTCTTTTTTGGTATATCCCAGAGTAGCAAAAAATGAAAAGTGCTTTGGACATATATGTCCTCATATTTTTTTTGGATTACAAAAAAACCTATATAACTTTACCCACTTGAAATATGCAGTGTTTTGGACCATAGTTACCAGGAACGGGGACGTTTTGTGACGCGGGACGGGAACGGGAACGAGGAACGTGGCTTTTAAAATTTTGGGTACGTTGGGGGTAGGATCAATTGGTACGCTAGTTGGGAACGTGGTACGCTTTTATTGGGAACAAGAAACGTGACTTTTAAAGTTTTTAACTAATAAAAAAGATGTACTATCTTTTAAGAATTTTGTTATTTACTTTCATAAAACCTTTGCACACACCCACTTTATTCTTTGAAAGTGTTGTACAGTTAATGGGTGCTTTTGAAATTGAAAGATTTTGGGTGAAAATATAATATTAATTGCATAAGCACAGTCCCAACCAAATACATCGCACTTTCGATTCCTCTTGTTCCCTCGAACCCTTCTTCCTCCAGAGTCCAGATTCACATCACTTCTCCTTTCCTTATCAATTCCGACTCTTCTCCTACCAGAACTCTTTTATTCCAACGACGACCTTAACTCCGACAACTATTGAAAGCAATTCAACTTCAAAATCAACATGAATCGACAAGGGTTTTCAACTCCAGCAAAGTCCGAAATAGGACCCAAAGGATGTCGATCAATCGACGGCGCTTGAAAGGTCAAATTGATGAGACGGATTTGATACACTTTATTCCTAGGATTTTATGAGCTTAAAATATGAATTTTATGTATTTTAGATAGTTTTTATGTAATTTTGGGCAATTATGTAATTTTGGGGTTTAATTGTAATTTGGGGGTTATATTAGTATTTTTATATTTTTACCCAAATTAGATATTTTATTATTCAAAAGAAACTCCAAAATGGAATTTAAATGTAAATGCCCAAGTTTAATGAAGAGAGATAGAGGGATTGAAGAATTTCACTCAGTCCTTGTGCCACAAGTACCCAATTCTTGTGCCACAAGGGCTGGCCAAAAGAATTAAATTGAGGCAGTAAATTAAGAGCTGGCCCAGCACCAAGGAGAGAGCAAGCCCAAGGCACAAGGAAAACCACTCGGCCCAGATCAAGATCTCAGCGAAGCCCAGCTCAAGCAAACAAACCGGCGGCCCAATCAGTCCAGCAGACGGCCCATTCTCTGGCCCAAAGCGGATCGGAATAAAACGCACCTACCAGGTGCGCTTTCTACAATGCCTGGCGCGTGACAGTGGAGTCTGGCGCGTCAGCGGCGAGGTGTGAGAGTGTGGCGCGCGTGCGCGGCGCGTAAAGCCGGCTGGAACCCTTATTTTTGGTTATTTTTCTTATTTTCTTTTATTCTTTTAGTTCCTTTTGTGTGGAGGACTTGTTCTAGGAAAAAAAGGAGGTTTTCTTTTGTTGTTTTGGATGCTAGACTTCATACATTAATTTTAGAAGGAGGGTTTTTATTTTTCTTTTCATGGAGATTTCAAAGCTCCATATGAGGAACTAAATCCAAGCTTTGGGTTTGAATCTTGAACCATCTTTTGTCAATTTGAGGTATTTTTCTTACACAATTTGATTTCTATTCATAATTTTACTTGTTCTTAATTCTAGATCCGTTACTAGGGTTTATAAACCTGATCAATTTATTTATCTTTGTGATTGGATCTTTGCTAGAATTCTCTGTTCTGTGCCAGAATTAGGGTTTTCACTGTAGCAATTTCATGATTTATGCATGTGCCATGGTAAATTGTGATTAGGGTAAAATTAAGCAACTATCTATTCTAATAAATAGAAAGTGTTCTTGATCTTAGTTTCTTAAATCTTGAATCAATTAATTTTGCGATCTAGACTGTGCCAGTTAGATTAATTCATTAATTAGGGTTTCTAGTGAGTGTGCCACTGCTAGTAACTAATCTGAAAGAAGAAACAGAGATTGAAATAAATCTCGGATCAAGTGAATAGAGTTAAAAGTGAATTGATGTACCGATGATAATTGATTAAAAAGGTGGGGACGGAAACAAATCTGAAGTATTCTTTAATTATTGTTTTTGCTCATATTTAGTTTAATTTATGTTCTTAGGATTTAATAATTATAATTTTCCCCCAATCTGGTCAAGTGACTGTTCGTATATAAATAACGTTCTTCGTGGATCGACTCTGGACTTGCCCTAGCTACATTTTTAGAACCTAGTCCAGGTTTAATTTGTAGGTGTGCGATTTAGCCTATCACAAATCTACCCTTTTTTGTTTTAATTTTTGGAACGTTGTTTTTGGCGAATTGGGTCGCGTACCTTGGCGAACTGGGACGCAAACGTACCGCGTTCCGGGACTTGCGTTCCGGGACGTGGGACGAGGGGGGGAGGAGCGTTCCTGGTAACTATGTTTTGGACAATTATGCCCCCAACACACTTAATTTTTTTTTTTACCCTTTTTTAGTGTTTCCTTAATAAGCGTGCGAACCCAAGGTGAGAATCTTACTCTGGGATGGAGGTAGTATCTCTTAATTTATTTATTTTAGTTAACAGATTTCATAAGGGCACTATAGCAGGACTTATATAATATTTATAGCTATTCAATTATCTCAGAAATCCGATGCTTGATTCTGAATCAGGCACAAAATAGAAAGAATGTTACTGGCCACGAACCAAGAATAATCTCCAAAAGGTTCAACTCTTGCGTCCTCCAGTACATACCAATAATAGGTACAAAAGAGAGAGAGAGAGAGAGAGAGAACAAAAAGAGAATGTTTTTTTTTTCGATAGGAAAAGAGAAAGTTAAGTAGCAGGTTTTTACAAATAATATGTTTCTACTGCTCTCATGCAACTCCATAACTCAACACAGATATTATATACTACCCCTATCCTCACAAAAACTTCTTCTTAAAGCATACTATTAAAGTTGTAACAAGTTAATTTAGGCCACTTCACGCCAATAACTGACTGTCCAAAACACAAATAAAACATAATCAGCATTTGAAGATCTATTTCAAATAGCAACTTATCGTTTAGTTAAGTAGCTATCCCATAGTTAAGGACATTTTTTTAGAGTAGTTTATCTTTGGAAAGTTCACATCTTGATGACCTTAACTTTGACATGTAACTTATGATCCATAGTCTATCCAGTCTAAAACAGACAAATCACCATCACGTCTCTAATGAACAACAGATAGAATATTTAAAAGCAAATTAGGTAGCAATTTGGTTACATGGACTCTTTATTACCTATTATATACCCATATATGAAAGACGAGCATACAAAAGGATACAAGATATGACGCTTTGAAACAGAACCGGGTGGGTTCCCGGATCCTTTACTTCATTTCAAAATACTTGTTGTTTTAGAGGTTAAAATATGTTCAAAAATATTTGATACTTTGCTATTATCTACGAATCATTACCCTTTGGCGCCAATTATACCCTCAGTAATGATTGTGAAGTAACCATTGTAAAAGCATTTAGTTACCTAGGAAATTGAAATATTTTTACTTGAATCATTTTAACATGCATTCATTACTTATGTGCGAAGGAGTTTAAAATGTCGTGTATATTGAAACGGAGGGAGTACCTTTTTTATACTTCTATAATCGAAGTCGTGTTAATAAATATCTATTCAATGACTACATGAGAAACCAAGTAGGCTATTATTAACAGATCCACAAGGATCAAGAACACAAGCAAGATCTGACACATCATCAGGGTAAATAAATGATGAGAAATATCTGAAGAGATATGAGGACAAGAAAATGAACAAAGATGAAGAATGTTAACTGAACACCTCACCATGATGGAATGGCGACTGCCTTCATGGCAAGAAATGTAGGTGGCAATACATAGAATCTTATTTTCTTGATTGCATGTAATAAATTCAATAAATCACCATACAGTAAAAACTCTTCTGAATGTAACCCGAAGATCAATATCCAAGCGTGAAAATAATAGAGAATAAGATAATAAAAGAAAAGACCAGAGACTTAACAGATCAACCTCTATCTCGATATCCAAAGGCTGATGAGGCGTTGCTTCAGTTCCTAAATAATTTTATAACCCACTGAATGATGCACAGCATCAAAGTATATATAGACTATGATGCTTGGACACTTCATTTCACCCCGCCACACCCGTGTCGGATTCTCGCAGGCGAGTCCGACACATGGCTATTTTACACAACATTTAGTGTAAAATCTTTTATTCTTTCCCGAATCCGACACTCGGATACGTACCCGTATCGGATACTCCTAGGCGAGTCAGAGTAACATAGTATATAGACATAACCACAAGAAACCCAAATGATATTAGATGAATAAACATACCAAAAATAACCTAATAAACTCACTAGACCAAATTACCCTGAACAACTAATCATACTTGATGAAACCTAACTGGAATACAAATCAAATTTCCTAAAGTCACAAAAATCCGCACACAGAATCATTGCGTACTCCCTCCATTCCATCCCCGCACCCCCTCCCAAATAATAAATTGATACACAAGAATTTACAAATAAATAGGCGGTTTAATAAAGTTTGACTTGTCAAATGAGACTATTTTGACGGAGTAGTTGTATCTTATAGAAGATGATCTTACATCAGCGTCATTCAGCATTTTAATTCCACTCAACAGCATATATAGTCTCTAAAAGAAAACCTAGCACGAGAAAATTGATCCTCTAAATTTGAATGTAACTACACATCCTTTATACTCTCAAAAATCGATCTTCCATCCCAGGAAAACTCAAATAGAAGAGAAAATAAAAGAGAAAGTGTCAGCATGCAGAAGACAAAAATTAAGCCAGGATTTCATCACGGCATAATAATATTCCAACAAAAGGTCCACATGCCTGAGTATGTCACAAATGCTAAGTCAGAGTGGGGGTAGAAAAGCCTATTTGGAAACTGAAAACAATTTACTTTAGACCACTTTATCTCCAACTTGATGACAGCTTGTTAACAAAACTTGTGCAATTTTAAATAAATCACTGTCTTCATGGCCTGCCTTCACTGCCAATACTCGATTCTTGACAGCTAAACCCAAACACTAACCATTTAAATCTCTCTACTCTATCATATTTTCCTTGTTCCCTATGATGAAGTGCACAGACAACGAAGATTATCTCTTATGTATGACATAACTAACTGGCCGAACAATCTTGTTAAAAGCAGTTATCGTCGTTCAAGTTCTAGCTGGAGTCATATTCCACCAACAGGCCGCATAAAACATGACAGTCAGTATGCAGACAAGTACATGAAGTTAGAACTGGTTGGTTGAAAAACATGTTTTGGGCTCGTACGCGTGTTTTACGCGTCTCTGTGCACATATAGACTGATAGCTACAGTATCTGACTATGTGGCAAGAACAAAGATGTTAAGATAAAGATTGCATACCGATCTTTGTCTCTCCGTAATGAGAAAAGCTTTGGCTGGGCCGTCGCATCTGGTAATTCATTCCGGAATCTTCAAAGATCACAAAAGAACAAAAGAGACCATTCAGCATTATAAATGTCAAATAACAGAACCATTAAACGGTAACAGGCGTAGAGAGGAACATACTTGTCAAAAGACTCAAATCAAAGGCTGAAGTGAAATGAGCTTAAATAGCATTTCAGTTATCAGAAACTAACACACATACTATAAAATCAATCACTAACGACCAAACTAAAACTAATTGACATTCAAATGAAGAAATTGACAAGTTGGTGCAATGACATACTCACTTCAACTTGCAAAGAAAAGTTGTTGGCTTCTTCAGCCGGTTTTCGGTCCTTTCACCACTCAAGAATGGAGTAGTCCTCCTCTCGCCCATATGTGAACCACTTATTGAGCCATGCCCTTTAATCCCAGAAGATAACATCTGGGTCTTTTGGAGCACTTTATTCTGGGATTCTTTCAATTGTTGCCTATGTTTCTCTTCTTGCCTTTGCTTCTCCATTTCTCTCTTCTTGCGCAACCTCCTCTCTTCATCTGTCTCAACCCTCCCAGGAGGTCCATTTGATTTCCTTGCTGGCACTGGTGGAAGTGCTGATGATTTAGCATGTTGCTTAAAAGAAGCCCCTTGACCGGAATGCCCTGGATCACGCCACCCAGAACCTGCTATCTCCTTGGAAGCCCCTTTATCACCAGCTGGTCTACTTCCCTTGCTGTGAGTACCAATTGGGACAGATGCAGAAGGTGGCGGAGGTGGTGGGGGTTGAGATGGAGGAGGTGGAGGTGGAGGAATAGAAGAACTTGGGGGAGGGGAAGATGGTGGAGGGGGAGGTGGAGGTTGGGGTGGTTGCATAGGCTGTTGCAAAGGTTGCTGATTAAATTGTGAGTACTGCGAGGACGGATAGTACATTTGTCCTGGAGGGACTGGCTGGGAAGGAGGTGGTGGTGGTGGGTAGGAAGAGTCAATGGGAGGCGGTGGTGGATACGGATATTGCTGTTGATTAGGAACTGGATTTCTTGGAGTAACCCCGTAACCTGCATGTTGAAAGTTTGAATTGGGATGCACCTGAGAAAAATTCTGAGAAGGGTCGGCTCCGCTGTAACCCCAATTCTGTGAATACTGATTTCCCCTTGATTGGGGAGGCGCCGCAAGTGGTGGTGGAGGAGGAGGGGGGAGGGAATTCTGATTTGACGGAGGAGGTGGAGGTGGAGGAGCGAAAGTAGACTGAGGAGGTGGAGGGAATGGCCTGTAAGACGCCATGTCCCCTTCGATTCAAACCTAACGTCAACCTTAAAACCCTAAAAAAAAAATTAAAAAATTGGACACTCAAAACTTCACCTTCAAGCAGTATAGGAGTAATAAATAATACACACTGGAATTGGGCGAGAAAGAAACCCTAGTTCATAGATAACACTATGCCGCCGGAGGCGAAACTCTCCCGCACATAAAAGATGAAAAGAGGAGTGAATGTTGAAACGGAGGGTGTCGGAACGCCGGAGCAGGCAATAGCTTCGCGAAAAGGATTTAAAGGCGAGGGTTTGTCAATGCGGGGTGCCAGCTGTCGGCCGAATTGGGGAAATCGATTGAAATCGTCTAAATTGGAATTGCAATTTGAGGGATTGTTGTCTTGTCATGAATGTGAGATCATCCTTATTTACTCAATTATTTTTTTATTTTATTTTTCTGCTTTTTTGAGTAATTTAACGAGGTCGTGGTCTTCATGGATGTCCAGTGTGCAGCGGTCTTGGAGTATTTCGACAGACAGGGGTTAAGTTTCAAGCCAAACGACAATACTCCCTATTACTACTCCCTTCAATCCATGTTCCATTTTTCTTTTGAATGAATTTAAAATAATACTCCCTCCGTCCTAAAATGGTTTCTTCTTTCTTATTTTCCCAAAAAGTTTTTCTTATTTTTATAATTTGACTTTAAAATTACATAAACAAAACATGGCTAGTGAAGCAAGTGTTCATATCCTTAAAAAGTTTGAATAGTCAAATGAGAAAATCATTTTGAGACGAATGAAGTATTTTCATTAATTTAATATTCTTAATAAAATTTGAAATTTATGATTCATACATTTTTATAAATAAAATTGGATTAATTACAATTTAGGGCCTGAATTCAATAGGGTGTTCCCCTAGCGGGGCTTCAAATATATTTTTTGGTGAATCATGGGTCAATATGCATTTTTTTTCGCCATATAAGGGCTTTTTAACGGATTTTGTTAGAAATTTGGTTAAATGACCATGTGCCGTGCACGTGATCAACGGATTGGTTAGTTTGAAATTTATATTAACTCTAAGGGGTTAAATGTAAAAGTTTAAAGATGATGAGTGAGATTTAAAAACTCTCTCTTTCTCTCTCAAATATTACACACAACCCCCCATCCCCAACCCCCCCAAAATCAAACCCAGCTTCCGGCTACACCATCCGCTCCCAACCCTTCTTCCATGCCACCCACACCTAGAGCTCCTCCATACTCCAATCGCCACCGTCCCTCCACCATCATCACTAATGGACTCCACCAAACCCAACACCCCCTAATTGAAATCAAATCAAAAACCAAATACCCAAAATCAAATCAAGACACCTAAATTGATAAACTTCATTTCTTGGCCAAATCAAGAAATTCGTACCCAGAGAATGAGACAAATTCAAGAAATTCGTGCACAAAAACCCAATGAAATTCGATTGAATACAAGTGCCTGTTTAGTTCTTGTGCCGGAATCGACGGAATTTTTTTGTATTTTAAGAAAAATTGTGAACAATGGGCTTGCTGGTTCATAGAAAAGCTATCAAACGTGAGAGTGAAGGTGGTAAGTGTGGCGGTGAAGGTGGTGGGAAAAGTTGTCGGTGGAGCTGTGAATGGAGCAGAGACTGCAGGAGGTCGAAGTTCGAGATTTTTTGCAAAAGTGACATGCGTACTTTGTGCAATATATCAATTTGACTCGCGTATTTAATAAACATCAAATGTGACTTGCGTACTTATGATTGACAAGATTTTTAGACTAATTTTTTAACCCCCGTTAAAAATTTAATGAGGGTTAAAAATTAGTCTAAAAGTTAGACTAATTTTTCAAACAACACCCCCTCCCCTCCCCTCTCCTCTCATCTCATTCGACACACGCGCAGAAACATTCTCGCTCTACTTTCTCTCACCGCTTTCTCTCTATACACAACCCACTTCAGGAGAACTCTATTCCCCATCTCCGGCAATCCCTTTGCTCCCCTTCCTCCGGCTATGTCTTCCCTCCCCTTTCTCCGGCAACGTCTTCGCTCCCCTTCCTTCGGCGACACCTCCACTCTTTATTTCCGGTGACCTCCCCCCTCCTCACCTCCGTCGGCTTACCCTCTCCGTTGGCCCTCTCTTCTTTCTCTATCTCTCTCATATTCCGGCCACGCCTCCCCTGCCTAACTCTAACGAACCTCTTTTCACCGGACCAAAGAACTTCCGTCCAGATCTGATCTCTGGCGATCAGTCGTTTCTGTCTGACCACAATCCGGCCCCAACCTTCTTCCCCTTCCTCCCTCTCAAGCTTTCCTTGCACGCAGATCTGGAAACCTCAGGTCCTGAATTTGATTATGCTCCCCTTTATTTTTGTATTTACATGCTAATCAGTAAAGAAATGTAGTTTGTTTGAAATTGGGAATAGAGAAGAGTTGATGAAATTAGGAAGGAGGGGGGTTGTGCATCTGGGTTTTTTTGGAATCCTGGAATCAGATAATGGGGGTTATAGTAGTTTTTTCTTTTGACATTTTCCATTTTGGGCCTTAAAGTTATGATTAATATATGTAGAAGTTTTGATTGTAATATATGTTAAGTTACATGGATTGTCCCGTTAAAATTTTAATGGGGGTTAAAAATTAGTCTAAAAATCTTGCCAATCATAAGTACGCATGTCACATTTGATGTTTATTAAGTACGCGAGTCAAATTGATATATTGCACAAAGCACGCATGTCACTTTTGCAAAAAAAAAAAAAAAAAAAAAAAAAACTCGTCGAAATTCATTTGATGGGTTGCTTTTTTTTATTTATTTATTATTTTATCATTTTGCCGGGTTTCATAAATTGTAGGATTAGAGATAAGGGATTAGCTAGATACTTTCATTTGCTGTTTCTTAAGATAAGACAATAGATAATCTTTCAAATTTCATTAAGCAATTAAGTATATAATTTTGCTATAATGCAATAATTTATTTTTTATCTAATATTATTCATTGTGAGTTTTAAAAAAAATAATATTTCCAAAACAAGTTTGAATACATTAATACACACAAAATGTTATGCCCATTAATTTTAAGCTTTAAAAATTTAATTTAGTTTTTTCTTTTTGAATTATATTTTTAGAAAAAATAAAATAAAATAAAAAACTGATTACTTTATTTTGTTTTAGTGTTCAATTATTAAATATTTTAAGATAATATATATTCATCCTTTTAATATTTGGAAGTTTCATTAAGCCCTTATATAGAAATATCAACTTCAAACTAACCAATCCGTTGATCACGTGCATGACGCATGACCATGTAACCAAATTTCTAACGAATTCCGTAAAAAAAAAAAAAAAAAAAAACTTTTATGGCGAAAAAAGTGCATATTAAGCCCTAATTCGCCAAAAAAAAATATTTGAAGCCCCGCTTGGGGAACACCATATTGAGTTCAGGCCCTAAATTGTAATTAACCCATAAAATTAATAACATTTTTTTTATTTTAAGTGAGAGCCTGTGTTTCTTTGTTTTTGTTTGTTGTTTTTTCATGTTAGAATGTCGACGATTCTTGCATTTTCGCACAATGAAGTAGATGCCAATCGTCTTACTGCAAAATGATGGTTCGCGGATTTTGAGATGAATGGTGGGTGTTTTCTCATTAACCTGAATTCTGCATATCAAGGGTTCAACGCAAAATATTACCAGAAGATAGATTTTTTAAATGCCGGACTGAGGCAGTGTCCAAGTTTGACTTGGAGTGGAATTCGGACGTCTCAAGATTTAGATAAAAAATATCGTTGTTGTATGTTAAGAAATGGAACCACTATTGTTATTCGGGGTGAGCCTCCCGTCTTTGTGGAGTGTCATCTATTTTTAAATTGTGAATGAAAATGAATTATCGTTTGCTCAAAAAATAAATAAAATAAAAATAAACAATTAAAATACTTAAATTAAACAATCAATAAAATTTCTTAAAATAATGCACCAAAATGTTTTAACACAAAACACTATAGAAAATTTATATATTCTCCTCGAATCTATCTATTTTCATTTTTGACTGAACTTGACCTGTCCGATAACAAATGTCGCATTTGATTTGTTAAGATTTTCTTAAATATAATTTAGTTGAGAAAAAGTTTAATAAGGTGTCACTATAAAACCAAGTATTTACAAAATCCAAATTCATTCGCCACATCGGCCATTGGCCCACAAATCTACCCTATTTTGCTAGGCTTGCAAGCAGTGTAACAAAACCATAAATTCTCTAAAATCTCCAAGATTTTTCTAAAACACTACAAACCCAGACTACCCAGTTCAATCACTTCTTCCATTTTCAATCGAGTGGGTTCCAGTTTGTCGGCGTCTTGAAATGCCAATTGGTGGCCACATTACCCTTCATCTTCGTGAAATCAAGAAATACATACCACCCCTGTAATTTTTTAAGGGACTAACAAAAAGTTTTTGATTGATAAATCAAGTAGGGTGAGAGCTGAGAGGAATATGTGAATTCGACTTAATTTATTAGTGGTTGCTGAGGCGTGGTGGATGCAATAATGGTCGATGACGCAGCGAACCGCGTCATTGGGAGAACCTGTAAAAACTCTATGTAGGGGTATGGAGATAAGAAAGAATGATGAATTCGAGATGGGATTAGACGGGTGGAAGTGGTGGCGATGTTATATATCTGTATAAGACGACGACGATGGATTTGAGAAGGGAGACAAATGAAACACCGAAATGGCTTTCTCGATTTCACTGGTGGTGAACGGCGATGACGCCACTGTTTGGCGCTGGAAGACGTTTCCGGACTTCGCCAAGTGCGGGAGTTGCTGTCTCGCCGCCGGCAGCAATTTGATAGAAGAAAAAGGTAAGACGATGGGGAAGGGTTGTGATTCCTTAGTTGTGTTACGCTACATTGCAGTTCAAACTACTAGTGTGGGCTATCGTTATTTTGTTTACATGGCATATGGGGATTGGGTTCTGTAAATGTCACTTTTACGGTGACACCGGATGGAATTTTTACTCAATTTAGTTACTCAGCTATTAATATAAAAGAGGAAATAACTAAGATCTAGACTTTGTAAGCTAAAATAATGAAACCTCGCCAGGGAAAATCGGAAAAGAGGGAGACTGATCGCCTTTTCTATTGCTTGGCAAATGAAAGGTTTAAAGAAGGGTTAATGACAATTTAGACCTTGAAGTATAGTATCACCCTTCCAATCGAACCTTGAGAGTCTTTTTTCGCCAATTTAGGCCTTGAGGTAAAAAATGTTCGCCACGTTAGGCTTTTTTGACGATTTTCGTCAGAAAAGTCAGTTAAAAGACCTAAATGAAAAGTTTAAACTTTGTAAGGCTAAAAATTAAAATATTTATTTTCTATGCCGAAAATCTTATTAAAATATTGAATAAAATGGTTTTAAAATTATTTTAAAAATATTAAATAATAAAAAATAAATAAACTCAATAAATAAATTTTATTTACAAACGTAATAATAAGCATAATATTTTTTTCACATGTATCAAAAAAGATTTCATCAAAAAGAAGTCATCAAATAAATTAAGACATTAAAGTATTTATTTTTATCATCCACTTAATTTATAGTTTTCTTTTATTCAATCTTTATTATTGATATTAAATTAATAAAAAACAATTTTTTGAAAAATAAATAATAAATATGAGACAAGTTGAGCCCGTAGCTGCTACGTTATTGATGTCGTGGTTGATTTGGTTGAATGTGTAAGCGAACAAAGGAATTAATGTTTTAGTGTGTGTTATGGGGTAAAAAGGAAGATTGATAAACTTGTCTTATACTCCCTCCATCCTAAACATTTGGTTATCAAAACTAAATGCGCGTAGATTAAGAAAAAAGTAGGTGGTGCGAGTGAGAAGGAGAGAGAAAATGAGATAGTGGATAGTTGTTGTGAGTGGGAAAGAAAGAGAAAATTGAGCATTTTGGGTAAGTAACCAAAAGTATGGGACGCCCAAAAAGGAAATTAGTAACCAAAAGTTTGGGACGGAGGGAGTATTTAATATCTATTCAAAAAATTGTTTTCTTATTAATTTAATAATAATAATAAATATTGAATAAAAGAAAATTATAAATTGAGTGGGTGATAAAAAAATAAATACTTTAATGCCTTAATTTATTTGATGAAATCTTTTTTGGTACATGTGGAAAAATATTTATTATGTTTATAAAATAAAATAAAATTTATTTATTGATTCTCTTTGTTTTTTATTACTTAATATTTTCAAAATAATTTAAAAACCCTTTTATTCAATATTTTAATAGTTATTTTGATTTTTGGCATAAAAAATAATTATTTTTATTTTTAGCCTTACAAAGTTTAAACTTTCATTTAGGTCCTTTAACTGACTTTTCTGACGAAAGTCATCAAAAAGGCCTAACGTGGCGAACATTTTTTTTACCTCAAGGCTTAAATTGGCGAAAAAAAGACTCTCAAGGTTCGATTGGAATGGTGGTACTATACTTCAGGGTCTAAATTGTCATTAACGCTTTAAAGAATGGATTAGGTTAGCGTGACGTCTTTCATTCTTGCCTTGCGAGGGAGAACCGGAAAAGAGGGAGACTGACCGCCTTCTCTTTTCTAGTGCTTGGCAAATTGAGAGGTTTAAGGAATGGATTAGGCTAGCGTGACGTCTTTCATTCTTCTTGGGTATTTATTTGAAGACGGACTAGTAAATATGTGATAAAAGAAGATTTAAAAATAAAGTTTGCATCTATAGCCAAGGAAAAAAATATTAATACGTATGATGAAACATAATGATTCAATAAATGTTCCATGCAGAAAAATATTATGTTGAATACACACCATTTGGTCTATTCATCCCCTTTTCTTTTTTGCAAAAAGCCAAAAGCATATCTACATAAACTTGAGTTTATGAGTTATTATCAGATACCCAAGAAGACATATAAACAACTTTATTTAGCGAGATACACTATAAATCATTACAAAGATTTCATTTGGAGCTGATTCAAATAGTTGATATTACATCAAATATGTACCCAACTTGCATATTGTCAAAGTATTTTTTAATTAATTTGACTGAATTTTGACAAAAAATTATAAGATATTAAATGGGTATATAACCTTGTGGAAAATATTTCCATTTTAATTATGGTAAGCATGTAGGGCTCTCATGTTGACAAACATGTAATATGAGTTATATGGACATTTTTATGGGCTCTAATATTTAGAAACTGGGCCATCTTCCAACCAAGGCAAACACACAGGCAAACAAAACATCCATTCATATAGTAAGAAAAACAAAATTTATTGGTTTAATAACACACTCTCAGACTCAGACCCCAAAAAAGGCCCTAACTAGTAGTTACTACTGTAGAAGTTTAGGAAGCTTTGTTGCCTGCCATGCGACGCCGACGGTGTCACTCGTTTATTTGGGCCGGCATGCTGTCTCAACAGGCCCAAATTGTCTCGCCGCCTGAAAATAAGCTTCAAGCTTCTTTCTAAGAGTTCCATATTCTCTCTTAACTTGTTGGAAACTTCTCCTGCATCTGCATAACCCATGCATTGCACAACCATTAAAGCCCATAAGATAGATCATACGCTTCATCATCTTCTAACCCCCCTTGCAATTGTCACATTCATGCACTTTTAAACCCAAATTGTAGAAATGAGAAGAATTTTTTGAGAATGAAAAATGGCAAATGGGAAAAATATTTTGGGACAGGAGTATAATGTTGCACTTGAATACTAACGTTCAACAAAAAAGAAGAGAGAGAAAATATCTACAATGCAATTACAGCCCATAAATCTGATTGAGCTGAAAAATAAAGCTTACCCTTCTCCATTTCCAGCCTTGCAATATTCCCTGAACTGTGTGCATTCATTTTTCACCTTCTTGGCTCCAATACTGAGAGAGATACAAGAGGACTTAATATGGGAAAGCCAAAGCAAAATACTTTGAAGAAATGACATCCAAGGAATTTGGAACTTTAGATATAGACTTTAATTTTAATGATAGTTTTACCTTGAGCTACTCCCTGTGAACTGATGCATTAAACGATCCAACTTAATATAATCCAACGGGTTCTTATCCCTACACATTTTTACAAATAAATTAGGTTTACGAAAACAACTTTGATGATGTTTTCGTGCATATATACACTGTATGATTGATTCTTTTTAGACTCACAGTGCTTGGTCAAGATTAATAATTTGTCGAGCTGAATCCCTATAGAACAATGAAACAACTTCCTCGACAAAGTTAGGATTAGCACGGTCCTGCAGTTCTTCCAGCTGGATGAATTGCTCGTCAAGAAATCCCTGCATAATAGATTCAATCACTCCCATGATATTCCTTTCATGTAAAGATTATTTGATGTACATGTAAATACAAGATTGTACATATGTCCATTTATGAATTATTATGAAACAAAAATAGTACTCCCTCCGTCCCAAAATGAATAACATTTCCTTATTTAGGGTACACTATGGTTGACTTTTAATAGTAAAAATTCATAAATATTATTGCTATCCCCTTCGGAACTTTTAGTTTTGTAAGTAAAGATGATACATGGAAAAAAAGAAGAAGGTATTCCCTCTGTCCCAGACTAAGGTTTTTACTTTCCTTTTTGGTTTGTCCCAGATTGAGGTTTTTAGTTGCTTTATTACCTAAAATGGACTATGGGACCCACTTGTCATTCTCACAACAAAAACTCCCTACCCACTTTATCTCTCCTACTTTCTCTTACTTTTTCATACTCACAACATTTACTTTTTCTTAATCTCCGTGTAAAGTCAAACTAAGAACCTTAGTCCGGGACGGAGGGAGTAAAAATTTATTTAGGATACATTTTGGGACAAAAAAGGATCATTCATTTTGGGACGGACACAGTAGTCTGCATGGCATATAAGTAAGCAAAAGTGATGAAGTAATTACTCGACAAATTTAATAAGAAGAGTGAAGAGATACCTGATCGAAGAGGGACTTTCTCATGCTGGCAAGTTGTCTCTGTGGTTGATTTCTCTCCATTGCCTGAGTTTTGATAGTGTGATATATTTGCAAGTGTAGAGAAAGAGAGAATAGAGTGTGTTTACAGTTTAAGGGTACTGATAAATATGGCATGTGAAGGGATTTTTATAGAGGGAGCGAGTGAGAGAATGAGACATATGCCTGTTCAAGACATATGCCTGTTCAAAATTCGAACACAGTGAGTGTCTATTACCGATTGAATAACAAATTAATTTAATTTTATTACCTGAAATTTAGCTCTTCAATCTCAAGTATGGAACTGTACTTGCCTTATACTCCCTCCGTCCCACCCAAATTAGGATTTTTGGGTTGGGCACGGGGATTAAGGAAAAAGTGTTAGTGGAGTAGGTGTTGTGAGTATGAAAAGTGAAATAAGAGAGAAAAAGTGGGGTAGAGAATAATGAATGGAAAGTTGTTGTGAGTGTGAATGTGGGTCCCATTAAATAAAACACTTCCATTTTTGGGTCGTCCTAATTCGAATGAGACAACCCAAAATGGAAATTTGTCCTAATTCGAGTGGGACGGAGGGAGTAGAGAGACAGCTAAAGAAATAATAAAAGTAAAATCAATTATACTCCATCCACTCGTCCCTAAAAGGAGTTACACCTTTTATTTTGTCTATCCAAGAAAAAAAAACAGCAAAATTATTAAAACTGAAGTTTCAAATCTTCATAATAATTCATCTTTCTTTTGGAAGATATTATAATTGTATTATGTTACAAATGGAAAAACAATACTCCCTCCGTCCCACTTTAAACTTCAAAAAAAAATTGGGTTCAAGAATTAAGAAAAAGGTGATGTGTTGTGAGTGTAGATGGTTTGGTAGGAGAGAGAAAGTGGGGTAGAGAATAGTTAGTGGGTAATTGTTGTGAGTATGACATGTAGGGCCCACAAATAAAGAAGTATAAAAACTTTCCCTTTTAGGTTTTGAAGTTTAAAATGGGACACCCAAAATGGAAATTTTTGAAGTTTAAGATGGGACGGAGGGAGTATTTTTTTATACTCATTCCGTTGAATGTGAATAATCCATGATTTAAAGTTTGATTAATTAAATATGTCCTCTGGCACCTTCGTATTTTCTAAAATTTGCACTAAAGTAATACTCACTCCGTCCCACCCGAAATAGGATTCTTCATCCCGACACGGGGATTAAGGAATACTAATATTTTATTGAGAAAAGTGGATTAAAAAGTAGTAGGTGTTATGAGTATGAAGGAGAGAGAAAGTGGGTAGGGAATAGTAAATGAAATATTGTTGTGAGTATGATAAGTAAGTCCCATTAATAGAAAAAGTAACAAAAACTTTCCATTTTGGGATGTCCTAATATTCAATAAAGCTATTGTATCTTGAGAACAAAAGTACTTTATAAAAAAATATAAATGAAAAAGTTTACTCTTAATATGGAATATATCTATTACATGGAGGGAGTATATAATTTATTTTTAAAGTATTACTTGTTAATGTTTAGGCAGAGAAGTATTGCTAAAGGCTTCAAGATTGTACTTGTGTGCATCCATATAGCAAAGCTGTTGCAGCAGGAGAGAAATTACAATAAAATAACCTAAAGCTATAACTTAGATTATTTTAACCCTAAATACTCATTCCATATCCACAAACGGAGTATCATTAATAATCAATTTCATTTCACTGGAAGAATGAAATATCGATTGGCCAAGGAATATGCTGATTTAGCTTAGCTTATTTCAGTTTTTCCTTTAAAGCTAATTTACTATGTAATGTGCCAAATCTTTTGCTAGTTAAGACAACTTCCAAAAATGCCAAAGTCAGGAATACAAACTTTTGGCCCTTTAAAACAAAAGCACCCATAAGAACAAAGATTATCATCGACAACCAATTATGGGGTGGAGAAGGCACATATGCAGGAAGCGACGTCCACAATACACCCACTAAAAATTACGTACTATATATAAAATCGCAACAATTATAATGTATGATTCTGTAAAACCTAACACATGCTAACATTAACAAGAAGCATAATCTGTGCGTTCGAACCTTTTGTAAGTGTGACCCAGTGGCATAACAAGACAATTTCCCACCGTTAAATTGGAAATAAAATGAGCTGATGTCATTTGATATTAACCAATTAAAGAACCATTTAATTAACAAGTTGGGTTCTAAAAGCATGTCAGAATGAGGGATTGTTTTCATGTCTTTATCAATCCTCCTTGCAAAATTACAGCAGAAAAAAGGGAAATAGGAGAAGTGTTTGGGAAGAGATTCTGCCTTTATTCCCCTGGCACACCCAAGAGAGAGCAGAAAGATTCTCACATGTCTCCTTTATAAGTGAATGGTCACATCTAATCCTTTGTTAAAAGAATTAGAAAAAAGCAGAGTGGTTGGGTGGAGTCTGGAGTAGGATCAGAATACGATTTTGTGATTTTTTGGGGGCACGAATTCAGATTCTCTTTTTTTCTATCTCAGAAAAGTGATTTTTTAAAGCCAGTGATGATGAAATATTAGAATTTGTGGATATTTTTATTCCATTTCTCGTAAAATATGATTCTATAGCTAGAGAAAATAAAATGAAACAAAATTAAAGATGAACCACATAACCTGATGCCATAAAAGTGACTAAGCAAGGTGTGGTTACGGCCTTCACAACAGAATAGTCCATGTCCAATTGGTCATGCTTACCCCTATTCAGGTTAAATATAGAATCTCGTTCACGAGTTTCACCAAACTCCGGCGAGCTTACCTCGTACTATCCAGGAATAGTGGAATGGCTTACACGGATTAACAAGCTTGATCAGGCCAGTTTTATTTACCAAATAAACAAGCATCAGCCTAGGAGCTAAAGATCCCAACCAAATATAGCAAACTAAAACAACTGTTCTCGCTTATAATAGCGCACCATTAAGTAGAATGGGCAACAATTTAAACAGATTATTTTTTGTAGCCTTAGCTCACTCAGTCAAAAGATATGCAAGTATATTATTGTGCTCATTGAACGAGCTGGTTATATCATGTACAAGAAGTTCAAAGAGATGTTTCCTCTAGGAATTCATTTACTCCGATATTCATATACTACCTCCGTCCCGCCGGAAACTTCAAAAAAAAATTATGGCACAAGAATTAAGGGAAAAAGTGAAAAAGGTGATGTGTTGTGAGTGTTGATAGTTGAGTGGGAGAGAGAAAGTGAGGTAGAGAATAGTTAGTGGGTTAGTGGATGTGAGTATGAGAAGTGGGACCCACTAATTAAAAAGTATTAAAAACTTTCCATTAATGGATTTTGCAATTTCTATGGGACGCCCAAAATGGTAAGTTTTGCAATTTCCGGCGGGACGGAGGGAGTATAATATTTAACAACTTTTGTTCATTTACAGCTTGTATGTATGATGTGCAGTATAAATGAACGTGGAAGGGTTGCCGCATCAAGGGATAAGAAGCTTGTGAGATTTTGTAAGAAAAACTATCCCTTTCTGTTAATGAAGAAATGTGCTCAAGGGAATAACACAAAATGCGGGTAGCAATTATTGATGTAATCATATAATAGAAGTTTAGCTTTAAGGTTGCTATCTTACTAACCTTTTCACATATATTCTCCTCATTGCATCTATTCTGCTCATCTTTGCAAGCATCCAATTGCTCAGTAGACATTATTGATTGCTATCATCCACCAAATCAAAACCTTTTGCCTCTTCGCGGAAATTCTATCCAAATTAGCTGAATGAACACTCACGATCCTGGAACCAATCCTGTAAAAGTAAGAAGAGACTGCTCTTGTAAGAATTGCCATGCATGATAAGTAATGAGCTACCATTGGTCCAGATTGTGTGCACGAGGCGCTCCAATAATGACAGATATAATGACATTTCCATTACCTGCAGTTAGATCTCCAATACTATTGTATGAAATAGACCCAAACATACACCACAATGTCCCTTTTTTAGCCTCTCCATTGTCATCATTGGGGCAATAACACTTCAACATTACTTATAACTCGCGACTTCACTATTCTTTCATGTGCATATTATCAATCTCTGGTAGACATCTCCATGAAAATTAGCAATCAAATGAGCATAAAATATCAGTTCTATAGTACAACTAAATTTGAGTAGATTGAAACCACAAGACTCCACTTTTTATTGTTTGACTATCGTGTATACATTGTTCAAAACCGATTACTGCTTTTCAACAACAAACAAAGAAGAATCTTCATACATTCTCATTATTCAAAGAAAAAAAAATCATGCAGAAGATCCACGGAAAGAAACAACACTTAATGTACTGTTAACTCTGGGAATAATGCACAAAAGAGCCATGAAAGACTCCAAGTCTCCAACGGTAGAGTAAATTTTTAAAAGCTGGGTTCACAAATTAGTACAACAAATTTTGAATGCTGAAGTTGATGCAAAACAAACTTGATCCCAGGGTGACAAAGTTGCAAGAAAGTCTGTTCATAGTTCATACAAGGAAAGCATGCATACTCTAAATTCAACTAAGAAAAATATTGACAGGCAAAAGCTTCGATCAAGTTCCATAGATTGAAGGTAGGTGATTTCTGTTGATGTGAGTAAGACTCATTTCTTATCACATTACGGTTCATAAAGCTACCTCTTCAGGGATAATATAATGCGTCTTCATCATCAATCTGTTTAAAACCGGGCATAACCTAGGTTGTCCTGATTTTTTCAGAGCATTGGAAATCTAATTACGTACATGAATAAGAGAGAAGTCACGTCCTCATGGCTGTACCGGACGCCGCTTTCTCAATGGTTTCAGATCAACAACAATAACTGAAACGTTGTCTTTACTTTCTCTTGCACGCGCTTCTTCAAGGATAAGGTTTGCTACGGACAGGGAAGATCGGTCTCCAGATAAAGCTGCTCGACGCTTCAGTCTTATTAATCCGCGAGCGAATGTTCCCACCTCATCAGTAGTCATAACATCCCACACACCATCACTAGCTATTACTAAGCATTCATCCTCTTCAGATCTTGTGGTGAAGGTTATTTCAGGAACTGAAGAAACCCATGGCTTCAAGTACTGATCGCCTGAAATTTAGGTGTTCCCCAAAGATGTAAACAGAGTAAGCAGCAAGAGAAAAATAAGTATTAACCAGGGAGTAGCATTGATTACAATCCAAATAGAATGATGATGTGTGTGCTTCATTCATCTATTTCCAAAAGGAAAATGATATAATAAATTGTCTTCCATTAAAACTCAAGTTAAAGCAACAGCCAACAAACTATGTAGCTTCATTGTAGGCTTGTCAGTGAGCCGAGCCGACTCGTATGCTCGACTCTACTTAACTTGAATGAGTCAATTTGACTCGATTCGTGACACATAAATGAGCAAGCCGAACATGAATATCTGACCCGAGGTATTTGGTGAGCCAACTCAACTCAGCTCGTTGGCTTGCCAGCTGGCTCGGGTTGGCTTGTGGCCACATCCTTCAAAAACTCATTACTTCTCTCAACTCTTTATCCCTTACATAGTCTCCTCACCATTCACAACTCACCACCACTTTCTTCTACTTTCTCTCTTCATAGATGGAGATCTACCACATGTCAGCGAACCAGCTTTTTTAGTTGAAACCTAGCTAGTTACCTTATTCAAATTGCCGTAACTGAAGGTATTATCTCCACTTCGATGTCATAGTATAGCGAACTCACCTTGCATCACCATCGCTTCCCGACACAAGTAAGAATCTCTCTCTCCCTCGCTCTATAGTTGGCTCAAGAGCAGCTCGTGAACAACTTGAGATGAGCCAAGCTTTTTCATCATTTCTGAAGCTCAGCTCCGCTCGAGGTGTCAGGAGTTCTTACATGAGCTCAACCTGACTCGAAGACTAACCGGCTCCGCTCGACGCAATGGTGAGGCCACAGAGTTAATGAGGGTCATTTGACCCCCCCTGATATTAAAGTTGTATCATTTTACCACCTCTAAGTTTACAAAATGACATTTTACCAATTCTTTGCAATTTTGGCCCCCTTTAGTTTGGAAATAGACCACTGTACTATAGATTTGACCCCCTTCCAACAAAATCCTGACTTCGCCACTGACTCGACCCACCTACAAACCTACTCAAATGTTTCAGTATACACAGTAGCTTAAAATGTTTAAACACATTGACAACCATTAAGTAAATAGCTGATGTATAAAACAATTTCCATCACCCAGAGTTATAAAAATAGCTGATGTATAAAACAATTTTCACCATCCAGAGTTATATGAATAGAAATTCCTGCATAACAAGACAGTATTTTTAAGAGAAGAAATAAAGAATGCTGATAGTAAAAAGGGAACCAATAAAAGAACATGATGAACATCACTGAGTACAAAGCATACGAGTTATAGTCCAAAAGAGGAAATGAGTTAAGTTCATATCTATCTACATGAGCATGCAGATAATATAGACCAAACCTACTGCTAATATAATTCATGAGGAAACAAGAAAAATAAAGTTCCCACTGAGATTGAAGGATATACTCATATACCTATGGCTCTCGTCATTGCTAGGACGCCGTCCACCCTCAAAACACCACGTATGTTCAATATACAGCCGCCGTCTTTAATGATCCTTTCCACCTCATCAATTCGATTGGGCTGGAAAAAGAAAGAAACAGTAACTAACTGATTTATAACATAGCTATTTTTTCTACAAAGGTGGCGGGGGAGGGGCGAATACAATGCCTGTAAATGCAACACTGCTGTTAAAAACATGCAGAAGATGGTGTATAAAAATGCAGAAGATGTAGAATTCATATGAGGTTATTACAGGTATCATCAACATATGTTTGAGAACTCTTGGGATACTTGAGATTAGACCAGGTATTAGGCTCCTCATTAACAACAAAAGCCAGTTAAATTGGTATCAAAGAATAGAAACGATCAAGGCTACAATCCTGTATAGAGTCTAGATATCAAAGAAAGGATAAAACATAATCAGAGGAAACTTTAAAGAACGGCTTAAAATCGATGAAATTATGAGAAAAGAGACCTTGTGATCTTTGGTTAAGGGGATGGTTTCCCTTTTCCGCACAAGCACTGCCCTGCTGTCACCACAGTTGGCGGCAATTATCTGACAAGATGACAGAAGCACTACCACTGACGTGGATCCAGCTGATGCTAATGAGCCATACTTGCATGCATCATCTGCTCTCTCATAAGCCCTAGAAAGAGCAATCTCCCACTTCAGAACCCATTCATCGACGCCACTTTCGCTCCTCCACTCTTGTGCTATTAATTCATGGAGAGTTCTGGCACAGTAAGCACTCACCTATGGAGATAAAAAGTGAAAAAGATCACACTGAAAAAATCAAAAGTAAGCAGCATAATCGGTTAAACAATAAACTAGGAGAAATAACAACAAATGAAAATATTCTAATAGCCTGCTTAGGTTGGGCAAGTGCATTTGAATTCGTAAGTCATAATAGAGCTATTCAATTGTCGCCTCATGAAATAGAGTAACATATATTGGCACCACTAATGACATGTCTGTCCCAACTCCCAACGGGTAACAAACGACCCTATTGAGCGAGGTAGTGGATGCCCAAGACCTGAGTTCTCTTTAACCTCCCACTCCCCCCCCCCCCCCAGTTAAACCACTTTAGGCAAACCGCAATCTTTGCTTATTATCTCAGTAATAGATAGCTAAGTCAAGCTCAAATAGTACAATTTTTGTGCTTTCACTGCTGGAATGATACTCAAATCGAGCTCATTACCTACATAAGCGTCAAGAAATATTTTTTGACTTTGCAAGTTTTCCGGACAACCAGTTTTTTTATAAGATCTAACCAAACAAAATATGAACTACAACTCGTTTAGCTAGTTGTCCCAGATACCATGGTAATCTTCCCAAATTAGGACTGCCGCCCTCCAGTGACCAAAGAGATGGGCTGAATTCTAAAAGCTTTGTACATCTATTATCTGCTGGCAAGTAGTACACTATAGAACACTTTTAGGTTTTAGCATCATAAACAAGCTTCGTGCAAGTTGGAGTTGGTCATGTTAGAGCGCCAATCTATGATACCCAATGATAATGAATGCAGTGCTTGAATTACTTGTTTCATTCCTTGTCAAGGTGTCTTCTTGCCCTTCTTGAGCAATATATATATTTTTCCTATTAGAAATGCATTGTAAATTAACTTAAATCCTGCCTTTCTTGGCATCTTTGAACTCACTATATGCATAGATAAGGAAAACACATGCTATCACATATTTATTTTTTTATTTTTTTTACCAGACTGGCCTAAATCATAATCACTTTATTGACTACTTACAAGAATAGAACTTGCAGTTACCCACAAAGAATCTATTCATTACCTAATCCAATTCAAACAATTGACTACTGAACAGACAATCGATATGTTCTTGAGCTCTGAGGCCTGATATATCAAATTAGGGTTTCAGGATCAGAAGAGCAGTTAATAGAATCATCATCAAATTGACAACGTGACTAGATATGGAAGGTAATTATAACAGAAATGTTTAAAATAACACAAAAATGATCTAGAATCTGACAACAAGAAAGATACAGTATATAACAATCTAATGAATTTCACAGTTTAAGGAATGGAATATACCTTCGACCATTGTAATTTGATTGAACGATAGACCTAAAAATAGAAGTCTTCCATTTCCTTTCCAAAGGAATCGGCATGACTTAGTTAAGAGAAGGACGGAAATTTGATGATGATTCAGTTTTTTCACAATCAGGCCGCAACCGACTAAAAGGGTTCGGGTTATGGAGGGCCAAAACCGGTTTCGGGCCCGGTTCCGGTTCGGCATCTATGTGACCCTGAACCGGCTGGTGTTTGCCCCGGTTCCGGTTGGCACAATCCGGTTCTGGTTAAGTTCCGGTTCCGGTCCTCCCTTTAAAATTATTGAAAAACAAGGAATTTTCGGTCCGGTTCCGGTCCGGTTCGCCATTTATGTGAACCGTAACCGGCCCGGATGAATGGCGGTTCCGGTTACTCCAGTTCCGGTTTATTCGTCGGTTTGCTCCGGTTCCGTGCTTCTCCGGTCTGGTTCCGGTCCGATTTTCCGGTTCCGATCCGGTTTCGGTTCCGTTTGACCATCCCTAGTTCGGGTGGCACAAAAGAGGGAAATTTCCAATTTCAAATCCCCGCCAACGCTTCATATTGGTGTGAGTTGCACTATACTCCCTCCCAGTCCGTACGGAAGTGTCACCAACTTTTGGGACACGGACGTTAAAGAAAGGTTGTTGATGTGCAGTAGAAAAATGAAGAGATAATGAGTGGGGTAAATAGTAGTGTTTGTTGAATAAAATGAGTGGTGGAAAATGATGAGAGAGAATGAGTGTGGTTGAATATAAATATATTAAAAAAAACCATTTTAGGCAGTGTCACTTGTGTTGAGACAGACCGAAAAGAAAATAAGTGTCACTTGTGCTGGGCCAGAGGGAGTATAGACTCTTTCTCTCTCTCTTTTTTTTTTTTTACACACCCTATCGTTGATGTCCCAATTTATTTAATAATTAATTACATTGAATTTTAAATGATAATTTTAAAAAAAATACTTCATCTGTCCCAATTTAAGGTTTTTGATTTGTCTAAATTTAAAGTTCTTAGTTGTGTTATTTTATATTTGGCAAAATATAACCAGTGTTTTGAACAATCTTGTCCACATAAAGTTTATTTAATTACAAAAAACCTAGGAGTATTATTTACCCAACTTACTTTTCACTCACTATCTTTATAAATAGTATTTTAAATAATTATATTCTTAACTCTCTACTTTTATTAACTTATTTATTTAATTATTTTTCATTGATTCCTTAAGTCTCTACTTTTAATTATTGACTTATTTTTTTATTTATTTTTCATCAATTTTTTAATAAATATGTAAAATCAAACTAAAAATTTTGGAAAGCGGGGGGCCGAGACCCGAGAGGCGAGAGTAACAAACTTTAATACTCCAATATAGCTAACTCCATGAACTACACACATCTTTATAAGTTGCCCCAATCTTGCCTTAATTTTATACTACTCCCTTCGTCCCGTACTAATAAAAAATGAGTAAAAATTCCATCCGGTGTCACCGTAAAAGTGACATTTACAGAACCCAATCCCCATATGCCATGTAAACAAAATAATGATAGCCCACACTAGTAGTTTGAACTGCAATGTAGCGTAACACAACTAAGGAATCACAACCCTTCCCCATCGTCTTACCTTTTTCTTCTATCAAATTGCTGCCGGCGGCGAGACAGCAACTCCCGCACTTGGCGAAGTCCGGAAACGTCTTCCAGCGCCAAACAGTGGCGGCATCGCCGTTCACTACTATTGAAATCGAGAAAGCCATTTCGGTGTTTCATTTGTCTCCCTTCTCAAATCCATCGTCGTCGTCTTATACAGATATATAACATCGCCACCACTTCCACCCGTCTAATCCCATCTCGAATTCATCATTCTTTCTTATCTCCATACCCCTACATAGAGTTTTTACAGGTTCTCCCAATGACGCGGTTCGCTGCGTCATCTACCATTACTGCATCCACCACGCCTCAGCAACTACTAATAAATTAAGTCGAATTCACATATTCCTCTCAGCTCTCACCCTACTTGATTTATCAATCAAAAACTTTTTGTTAGTCCCTTAAAAAATTACAGGGGTGGTATGTATTTCTTGATTTCACGAAGATGAAGGGTAATGTGGCCACCAATTGGCATTTGAAGACGCCGACAAACTGGAACCCACTCGATTGAAAATGGAAGAAGTGATTGAACTGGGTAGTCTGGGTTTGTAATGTTTTAGAAAATCTTGGAGATTTTAGAGAATTCATGGTTTTGTTACACTGCTTGCAAGCCTAGCAAAATAGGGTAGATTTGTGGGCCAATGGCCGATGTGGCGAATGAAGGTTGGATTGGATTCTGTAAATACTTGGTTTTATAGTGACACCTTATTAAACTTTTTCTCATAAAGAATAAATATTTTGAGTAAGATAAAGTAAGTAGAGAGTTTTTGTTGTCGGAGTGACAAGTGAGTCCTATAATCTATTTGAAGTAATAAATCAATTAAAAATCTTAGCATTAAACAAACAAAAAAAGAAAAAAAAAACTTATAGTTTGAGAGGGAGGAATCTGAAAATGTCAACTTTTTGTACACTTTAGTGGCAAAGATTCATATATAATCTTGTAATCTCATTTCCAAACATTTAGTTTCCGGTGTAAAAAATTTCGAAAAAAAACATTTAGGGACAAAGTTATGCTAAAAAAAAACACTCATTTTGGGATAAAGATTTTTAGAAAATTGACACTCATTTAGAGACAGAGGGAGTATATTTTTCAGCAAAGTAGTGATATCGCTTCAACACTTAACTACTAGCTATAAATCTATACTCCCTCCGTTCCAGGTAAATTGTAACAATTTGCCATTTTGGGCATTCAACTTAAGTTGCAACAATGTCGAATAAGAAAACGCTTTATTACTTTTATAATCCTACACTCATTCTCTCTCTTCCTCCCAACCACTCATTATTCTCATTGCTTAATTTTGTGCTTCCCTTTCCATGTTGCAACTTACCCGAAACGAAGGGAGTATATATTAAAAGCTGAGGCGGAGGGATGTGGATTCGCCACGTAGACATTTTTTGCTAAATGTTGCTTTTGGTGAAACCATGTCATCACCACCTTAAACTCTAAGTGACTTTTTATATTATTTTTATTAGCTAATAACATTAGTTAAAGAATATTAATCATTATATAGGTTAACTATTGCTATTTATAGTATTAGTTAACCATAATAGTCAGGGGCGGATTTATGACCAGGCGATGGCCCACACTGAAAATTTTTCAGAAAATATTTACCGAGTATTTTCCGACAGATATCAATATATATTTTCTAGCTAATAATAACCAAGAATGTATGGCAGCCAAGTGGTAAGAATGCAGATTGAATTGCAGGAAGTCTCATTTATTTTGGGGAGTAGTTTTTTTCTTTTCTTTTCTAAACCTTAACTGTATTCTTGTTCTCTTTTCTAAATTCACCTACCATTTTTATGAATTCTGATTATACCCACCCACCTTAAGAAAGTAACAAAATTACTAAATTTAACACTTAAATATTATTAATATAAAAAAAAAAAACTCATTCAAAACAAAATTTGATTTTTTTTATTTTTTATTTTTTTACATTTTGAGACGGAAGGAGTAACATATATTAACGCTTAAACATTTATTTATCGTTGTTTTCTTTTACGTTGAATACTCACATTAAGTAGGTGAATTTTTTTTGCCATAATAAATAGGCGGATTTTTTTTGGCCCATGCTGGATATACATCATGGATCCGCCACTGATAATAGTTAATATATAAATTAACTATTACTATTAATAGTATTATTTAACCATAATATTTACTATATAAGTTAACTATTACTATTAATAGTATTAGTTAAGCATAATAGTTACTATTTAAGTTAACTATTACTATTAATAGTATTAGTTAACCATAATAGTTACTATATATATATAAGTTAACTTCTACCAAAAAAAATATATATATATATATAAGTTAACTATTACTATTAGTAGTATTTGTTAACTATAATAGTTACTATATAAGTTAACTATTATTAGTAGTAGTATTAGTTAACAATGATAGTTACTATATAAGTTAACTATTACTATTAGTAGTATTTGTTAACTATAATAGTTAGAGTTAAGCACCTATTTGGTCCTTAACCTATTGAGTTGTTTTCCTTTTGGTCCTTAACCTATTTTGGTTTTCCTTTTGGTCCTTGATGTACTTAGTTGCAGGACAAAGTGATCCTTAACCTATTTTAGTTTTCCTTTTGGTCCTTGATGTACCTATTTGCAGGACAAAGTGGTCCTTGACCTATTTTGGTTTTCCTTTCGGTCAACAAGCCATGTCGACGATTTTAAGGACCACTTTGTCCGGCAAATAGGTACATCAAGGACCAAAAGGAAAACTAAAATAGGTTAAGGACCACTTTATCCTGCAACTAGGTACATCAAGGACTAAAAGGAAACCCAAAATAGGTTAAGGACCAAATAGGTGCTTAACTCATAATAGTTACTATATAAGTTAACTATTATTAGTAGTAGTATTAGTTAACAATGATAGTTACTATATAAGTTAACTATTACTATTAGTAGTATTAATTAACAATGATAATAAAAGTTAACTATTACCATTAATAATATTAGTTAACTATTATAGTTACTATATTATATACTCCATCCATCCCAGCACAAGTGAGACTTCCCAAAAAGGAGGGAAGTCTCACTAAAAGTGAGACTACCCAAAATGGAATGTTTCAACCCCACTAATTCTCTCTCTTCATCTTCCATCGCTCAATTTATTCAACCAACACTACTATTTACCCCACTCATTCTCTCTCTTCATTTTTTAACACTCAATTTATCCAACTAACACTACTATTTACTCCACTCATTATTTCTCTTCATTTTCTACCATACATTTACTTGTTTTCCTTAATTAGTGTGCAAATTCCTTTAGTCCTACTTGTGCTGGGACGGAGGGAGTATAAGTTTACTAATACTATGAATAACATTAGTTAACAATAATAGTTACTCCCTCCGTCCTACTATAAGGTTCTTAGTTTGACTTTACACGGAGATTAAGAAAAAGTAAATGTTGTGAGTGTGGAAAGTAAAGTAAGAGAGAGAGAAAGTGGGTATGGAGTTTTTGTTGTGAGAATGATAAGTGGGTCCCACTTTCCATTTTAGGTAATAAAGTAAAGTAAGAACATTAAATTGGGACAAACTAAAAAGGAAAGTAAGAACCTTAAATCGGGACAGAGGGAGTACTATATAAGTTAACTTTTATTATTAATATTATTAGTTAATTATAATAGTTATTATATATATTAACTATTATTATTTATAATATTAATTAACCAAATCTTACGTCTCATGAAGCGATGTCAGCATTGCCCCTACAACTAAGAGGCTATTTATTTATCTTATTCCTAGCTAATAGTATTAGCTAATTTTATTAGTAACTATATAGGATACTATTATATTTAATTTATTATTTTAAAATACTATAAAAAAACTAATTCTACTTATAGTCATCTTCTATAGATGCAATACTCATATATATAATCTAGAATAGAAATTTGAAAGGTCAAACGTTAATACTAAATTTATTGTGAGCAATCATGTATTCATTAATAATTAATTTTAATATATTATTAAATTTTGAAGGTTTCCAATAGTCATATTGATAATCCATAACACTAAATTAACAAAATCAAACTATTATGACTTAAGCAATTATCACTTCAGTTACAATTATAGGTTATAGAATTTGAAAGGTTGAAAACATGTTAAAGATTATGAAATTTACATCGAATGTATAATTAACAATATCTTCAACGAATGAACCACTAAAGTGTACGTTCATCTAAAAAAACAAATATGGTATATTAACTAATCTCTACATATAAATGAATGGTCTCATTAATTTTTGATAAACGGCTTAAACTTTATCGAAAAGATTTTTGATTGTTCGCTCTCATACTTCAATGTTATTGGCTTGCAAGTCAACCCCAATTTTTATACTGAAATTCAAATAGATAACTTCTCAAAGATACGGGTAAAATTGTCATTTGTTAGGTGTATCTCATTTTCTTTTTGAACTCAATATATAAGAAAAGTAGTTTACTACTTTATCATCCCATTCATTTATTTACCGCACGGGATAAATTACTAGTTATATAGTTATATGATTAAGTAAATACACTTACATTCAATTAATTTTGCATATGTCCACTAGGACCACCACTTGCAATTGATGACATTCTATCGATGAAATTATAGTTAATCAAAACACAAACAAATGGTTTAATGTTATCAAACACCAATTAATATATTCCCTCCGTCCCGAAGTTCTTAACTTGATGTTATATGGAGATTAAGAAAAAGTAAATGTTGTTTGTATGAAAAGTAAGGTTGGAGAAAGCAGGAGAGAGAAAGTGGGTAGAAAGTTTTTGTTGTGAGAATGACAAGCGGACTACATTGTCTATTTAAGGTAATAAAACAACTAAAACCCTTAGTCTTGGATAAACAAAAAAGGAACGTAAGAAACTTAGTTTGAACAGAGCTAGGGAGTATAAATGAATCAGGCCAAAAATTTGAAGAAATAAATACTCCGTATAACCAAATTATTTATTTTGATTAGTTACCTGTGCACCTCCGTGGCCGTCAAAGACGCCAAAGTAATGAATCCGGGAGTCCTCAGCGGCATAGCGGCAGTTGGGGGAGGTGCATCCTCCGAACTGGTTACAAGTCATGCACATATAATTTTTTATAGCCATAATTTTGTCTTCCATGTGATCTCTATCCCCTTGATCCAACACAGTGTTCCAAGAAATCCCTCTGTTCAATCTCCCGATGCACTCCGTCACCGCCACCGCCACCGTGCTGGTCCCACTTCCACTTCCTCCATCATTTCCTGAACTAGTACCACCGCGCACCACCACTTCATCCGCCGCCACCTCAACATGATGATCAGTGGCGGAGGGCGTATAAGCAACTTCTCTAAGGGTGATGCCATCATTTCTTACATCCTCATCACCGGATAATGACATCATGGCCCCTTCCACCACCGCAGGGGCAGTCGCGGGACCCAATGAGCTAGCAGATGATGATTTATTTCCGGGAGGCATTTGAGTTTTGAGGGTGTACTAGCTACTAGCTAGAGTGTTTGGTTTTGGTTTTGGTTTTGAGAAATGAAATGTGGTTCTTATTGGGTGGGGGTTTTATAGAAAAATTAAGACAAAAGTGAGAGATGGAAGTATTAGATTTTTGCAGCAACGCGTGGAAAGACAAGTGATGATAGATGTCAATTAGCAAAAGCACCTCTTTTTTGTGTATATATGCATGCATGCATTGTGTGAAATGGCTACTACCCTTACTATATACTCCCTCCGTCCCTATTTGATTTACAAAAAAACAAAAATTAAGAAAACGATTAAAATGGTAATGTGTTATGAGTGTAGATAGTTGAGTGGGAAAGAAAAAGTGGGGTAGAAAATAGCAAGTTGATAGTTATTGTGAGTATGACAAGTAGGTCTCACTATTTAAAAAGTGTTAAAACATTTTTATTTTGAGGCTTTGTAGATTAAAGTTGGACCACCAAAATGATAATTTTTGTAGATTAAAGAAGGAAGGATGGAGTATTAGTACACCTCCATTAGTGACTCTTACCAGAATGTTATTGTCCGCTAATATTATGGTGCAGTGGTGGGGTCAGAACTTTTTTCAAAAAAAAAAAGAAAGTAAAATCATTTTCATTAAGTAAAAGGTGGCAAAATAATTTTAATGTACTTTTTCTTCACACAAAAGGAGGCAGGTATTAACAAATTGCACTAGTATCCCAAATTTTCTCAAAAAAAATAATACTCCCTCTGTCCCGCTTAGGTTCTTACTTTCCTTTTTAGTCTGTCACAATTTAAGGTTTTGCTTTGTTTAATTACCTAAAATAGAAAGTGAGACCCACTTGTCATTCTCACAACAAAAACTCCATACCCACTTTCTCTCTCCCACTTTACTTTTCATACTCACAACCTTTACTTTTTCTTAATCTTCGTGCAAAGTCAAACTAATAACTTTAAATTGGGACGGAGGGAGTAAAAAAATTGCCCTAGTAAAGAGAAAAATCTTAAAATCAAAGGGGGGCTAATCCCCCTCCCCCTCACATGTAAAACAGCCAGTGATTTGGTGACTCCAAACCTGTTGTCCAGTTTTTGAATGTCATGGAGTACTTAATGTCGTTAGTGATTTAATGGCTCATTACCATCTATTGTCATTAAAACTAACAAATCAAACGGTAGGATAAATAGTGGTAGAAAAATTACTCATTCCGGTCCAAAATAATTGTTTTTTTTTGCATTTGCATAACTCTTAAGAAGTGTAATAATTATCATGACTTAGTGACAAAAGTTCCAACTTTACCCCTATTAAGTGTGCAACTTTCTTACATTAATGTCTCACACTAAGATAATTAATAAAAGAGAACAAGTTTCAATGCAATGATAAGAGAGACATTTAGCTCAAAAGTGACAATTATTTTGGACCAAAATTTTGGTCCAAAAATAACAGTTATTTTGGACCGGAGGGAGTACTTGAGAAATTTGAACTCTATTGTAGTTTTGCCACCTAACAAGGCTGGTTCATAAATATGTTCAACACCAACTATTAGCCGAACCATTTAATGAGAGTCGTTATTTATTACTCCAGTCTCAAAATAAATGTTAAAAATAAAAGTAAAAATTTGCTTTAATAAAAATCAAATACTCTCTCCGTCTCAAAATAGATGTCATTTTGGAGTGTTTCACACATATTAAGAAATGTCATTAATGCATGAGAAAAAGTCTCAAATACCCCTAAAGTAATTCAACTACCTAGGCAATTAAATGGTTAGGTAAGAGATAGTTCACTATCATTATTAAGGGTATAATTGGTATAAAACAATAAAAAGCTTTGAAAATAGTGAAACAACAAGTAATTTGAGATAAAATTTAACTCCTAAAACGACATCTATTTTGAGACGGAGTGAGTATGATTTTTTTTGACATTTGTAAGAGAGGGAGTACATTATAAGAGGAATATATGTAATCTAACTTAATTTGTAATAACAACAAGGGCAAATTGCAATTTAGTTACCTGAGTTTTACACAATGCTTCAATTGGTTCCTGAATCCGTTTTTCAGCAAATTGGTTACTCTAGTTTGTCATTTAGTTGCAATGTGGTATAAAAATGGATGGATCGTTTAAAAACTAACAAAAGTGGATGAAAAACCTAACGAGCTTCTTTCAAAATTGCAATGGTTAACCCTACAATTTAAATTTTCCCACTTCACCCCCTAACTCCTAACGAATGTTTAAAAACTAACATAATTTGCATGCATATGTCCAAAGATTAGCGTTTCAGTCATTTTCATTTTATTTATTACATCAAAATTATAAAAATTATGATATCTATCATAAAAATAATAATTTTATTTAACTTATGACAAATACATATCATTCATAAAAATACTAATTTTATTTAACTAAAATTATAAATATGATATCCAGAGCGGAACAGTGTTTTGGCCCGTCAAAAAACAAAGGAAACCACCAAAAATGGCGATCTCTCCACCCACGTTCCTTCTCCCCCTTCCCGCGACCACTGTTTTCTCTCTGCTCCATCCAAGTGGGTTTGGTAGTGCTTGCCTTCATGATCTCTTTGTCATTTCTAATCAAAAAATTGATGGTTGGAGAAACGTTTTTGCACAAGAAATTGTGGCTTGTCGGCGCAATTTTTGTCAATTTGCTGTTTCCGGACAATGCATAATATACTTAAGAAAATGCCCAATGTTTTTTAAGTGAGAGCGAGAAGATTTTTTTTTTTTTTTTTATTATTATTATTATTTTGCTCAAGTTTTTCTAAAACAAACAATTAGAATTTGTAGGTTTATTAATTAATGTCTTTAGATGTTACAAATTTTTTATTATGGGGTAAAAATGTGAATAAGTTGAGTTGGAGGGTGCACTTTGCAATTATAAAAGAAACTTGTTAGATTTTCCATCCATTTCATTAAAAAACTAACAATCCATCCATTTTTATACCACATTGCAACTAAATGACAAACTCGAGTAACCAATTTGCTGAAAAACGGATTCAGGAACCAATTGAAACATCGTGTAAAACTCAGGTAACTAAATTGCAATTTGCCCTAACAACAAAGACCCGAATGAGCAAATTCGTTGATTGTATTACGGTAATTTGATTTTTTATATTTGGGAGTATGAATTCACGTAACCTATGAGTCCTTGACCTCACAGATATAGTCTTTGCTTTATATTCTCTCCGTCCCACCCAAATTAAGATTTTTGGATTGTGCACGGGGATTAAAGAAAAAGTGTTAGTGGAGTAGGTGTTGTGAGTATGAAAAGTGAAGTAGGAAAGAGAAAGTGTGACAGAAAATAATGAGTGAAAAGTTGTTGTGAGTGTGAATGTGAGTCTCATTAAATAAAACACTTTCATTTTTGGGTTGTCCTAATTCGAATGGGACATCAAAAATGGAAATTTGTTCTAATTCGAGTGAGACGGAAGGAGTATAAGCTTTACTCTTTCTGTGCGAGCAATTTCGAACCTTTCATTTCGAGACGGAAGAAGTATAATAGTTACACTCGTACCATTTGCATAAAGAAGTGGAATTTCTAAATAATTTAAGAAAATATACCAACTCTATATATATGGAACAAAAGGAACTTTATTTATAAAACATAACCGATGTTCACAGTGGGGTGGGGGGGGGGGGGGGGGGTAAGAACGGAGTTCACAGTTTGTTAACACTGTTTACACTTGAAAGAATAAAGATTTCAACACAACTAACCTAGCATGTCACCATAATATACATAACACAGACCACACATTAAATAAACCAACATTTGTAACTAATTTACACAACTTACAAAGAGAAAAAGAAAGAAATTAGAAAGAAATCTAAATACCATCACCTTTATTTACATCAGAGCCACTGGTGGGAACGCTGGCATGAAAAGCCGACTGCCTGGAGTGTGCCCCGGTTAGTTTCAGGGAAAGAGGCGAGGGCTCGATATGAACACTCTCTTTCAGACTCAGCTCAGACATCCCCACTAGCTCATCCACATTCACGGGTTCTTTAGGAAATAGTGGAATTGGTTTGAGGACCTGATGGTGAGATTTCTCCGCTCCCTCCTCTTTTAGAGGGGAAGAATTTAATGGCCATAATGGATATGGTAAAGGAAGATAGAACACGGGAATGGGAGGTGGAAGATCAGTGGATACTTCTTTTGAATCTTCAACCATCTCGCATGGAGTGGATTCCATGGATTCTGAATCGGGTTTCAGAGAAAGAGTTAATGGAGGTGATTTTGTTTTGTCAGTTTCGTCCGCTTGAGGAGGGAGCATGAATTTATCTTCTGGCAGTAATGGTGGATCAGTAGCCTGTAAAAGAACACGTCATATATTTATTGCTATAATTATCACCAAAGGAGATTGGGAAAAATTGGAATTTTGAATTAAGGAATGGCTAGTGACACATAAAGAAGCAATTTGTATATTTTGGGATGGAGGGTGCAACAGTTTTCAAGCAATCGTCTTTACAAAATTCAAGCTTGTAGGGTGTGCAAACGTCTGTGCTTATTATGATTGATACCTGCATTGGCGAAGCCACCCTGAGGGTATGGGATCACTTGACCCGCTTAACCTTTAATAAATGTCATTTTAGTACCTTTAAATTTATGAAAAGTACATTATGAATACCACTTTTGTCAATTTTGACCCCCTTAATTTTTGAGAAAATTTTGTACATGATACCATTTTGACCCTTATGTGCCAAATGTTTATACATGCCAAGTGTAATAACTTTTATTCCCAAAGCAATCTTGACCCCCTTTGCAAAACTATCTGGCTTCACCACTACCAATATACATGTGTGGGATACCTAAAAACTACAACCGCAGCACGTGGTTCCGCACGTGCCATTTCCACTTTCGCACTAGCACTACCGCACTGCGGGAGTGACTATAGGTTATATTCTTAGCGGTCCTTGGTTTGAACAAGGCCACAGGCACCCATTTACATCCGCATTTGGGAACCATTAAGGAGTTATGATTTGGAGGCTAGAATAGCGGATCAGCCACGTGGCCCCACTAGGGGGACTACACTTGGTCTGGCTAGGGTAAAAAGGAGAATTGCGGGACTGGTCAGACGATGGACACGCGACACCATTCCGCGGTATCGTAGGAGCAAGCCAATGGGAGACTGCCAGCAAGCGGTACGGAACTCACGTGACCTATCACGTGCGGTATGTAATCCGTGTGGCCCAGATCCCTATAAATACCCTGCTCATATATCGAGGTCAGCTACAGTAACCACATGCACTCTTGTTCCCGCAATACTTGTTCTCTCCTAGCCCTAGTTAGTCCCTATTCTCACTCCTCCACTCCATTCTCTTCGGTGGTTCTTGTGTAACGCCAATTTAGACCCGCACTATTTTATCCGCACATATTCTTTCTAGGACTAGTATCCTATAACATGATACTTGATGTAATTGTTCATTGACACCGAGAGACATATTAGAGAGTATGAAAGCTGTGTTTGTGTGAGATTCAGCCAAAAGATTTGAGCATCCACACAAGTAGTCAAGTGTAATTGAAAAACAGGCCTATTGATCCACACAACCAAATCCTATGCCACCCCCTAGTGAGGGAGATGAAGAAAGATAGAAAGGTTGTCTGCAGGATTTGTTCTTTAGCTTGTGCTTTAACTTTCAGCAAAAGATGGTGAGTCTCAGAAAGCTTTGAATGTATATGGAACTTCCATCAGTGGTGGTCTTTAGAATCTTCCAGGGAGATACTTCTGCTTCTAATTGATTTGTATTGTCCTTTTTAATGGATCATAGATAAAGTGAAAAATCTTGGCTATGGGAAATATTAAAGTCTTTGAATATGATATCATGGCTATCAGAAAAGGAAATAATGTCAACAATTACAAACCAAACATAGGTATGCATGCAATGCATCAACTTCATACGAATTTAAATTTCCCCTTAAATGATAGGGCATCGCATAAGAACTGTGATTTAGTATTGGTTAAAGCTCCTCTAAAAGATTTCATCAGCAACAACTAAAGAAAAAGATACTACCTCCGTCCCAAAATGAATGTCCAAAAAATATATCAAATTTCCTCTTGATCAAGAGCGAATTTGAAAAAATTTAGACATTCATTTTGGGACGGAGGTAGTGCCAAACATTTTATTTTGGTGTGGGGTGGGTTTTCTCTTTACCCATGTGCACATGCACGATACAACTATGAAACTTAGTAAAGGAAGACATACCATATCTGGAGCCATGTCAAAAAGGCTAGAGCGCCTTTTTCTTCGAGTAGCACTACACTGCCGGATAAAGTGCTTCTGGGCATGACTGGCTACCTGAGTAGGAGTCCTTGATAAGACAAAGTTCCGTGATATACCACGCCAGTCACCTTTCCCTAACTTCTGAAGACCAAGTAGGAACAGTCGATGCTCCTCCTCTGTCCAAGGAGTGCCTGCAACAAACATGTGAAGCAAGTCCATTTAGATGTTAAGGCAATTATTTAAACTAGTCTAACCCTGTTCAGACAACAAGAATGGAACCCATTTCCATGAACACAAGCTGTTATCTTCTACACTATTTACAAAATTACGAATTTTCCAGGAACAATAAAAACATTAGGCGTCATTCTGCTATGTTTTGCCTTAATGTCCTTGAATTCAGCAACCACAAATTTCATTAAGGAAATCAATATCTAAACATTGTTGCCGTGAAGCCTCTGCCATTGGCTGCTTCTGTTCAATTATTCCACCTAATGAAAAGAATATTTATTTTAAGATGATCCATAAGAGGAAGTGAGCAACTTTAAACATAACAATTACTATGATGGAAAGAGGAAATGAAGAAAAAGCTGAAAAAAGAGGTAGAGTTGGATTCAGTAAGAATGAAAAGGGAGAATGTGAATGAGAAGAGGCTGCACGTCTTCGTCAAATTTTACATTTTAAGAGCCTTGCCAAGCTATTGTGTCGACAAACAAACTCAGACAAGTACAATACTCCCTCAGTTCCGGAAGGTCGGTCCCACTTTTTTTATTGTTAACATGAATCAACTTTGAGCAATAGTTTACGTTAGTTTTAATTAGGGCAAATTGCAATTTAGTTACCTGAGTTTTACACGATGTTTCAATTGGTTCCTGAATCCGTTTTTCGACAAATTGGTTACTCGAGTTTGTCATTTAGTTGCAATGTGGTATAAAAATGGATGGATTGTTAGTTTTTTAATGAAAATGGATGGAAAATCTAACAAGTTTCTTTTATAATTGCAAAGTGCACCCTCCAACTCAACTTATTCACATATTTACCACATAATAAAAATTTTGTAACATCTAAAAACATATTAATTAACAAACCTACAAATTCTAATTGTTTGTTTTAGAAAAACTTGAGCCAAAAAAAATCTTCTCGCTCTCACTTAAAAAACATTGGGCATTTTCGTAAGTATATTATGCATTGCCCGGAAACAGTAAATTGACAAAAATTGCGCCGGCAAGCCACAATTTCTTGTGCAAAAACGTTTCTCCAGCCATCAATTTTTTGATTAGAAACGGCAAAGAGATCATGAAGGCAAGCACTACCAGACCCACTTGTGTCTCTGAAAGACCCACTAGTGTCTTGTAAAGAAATGGGTGGATCGGGCTAACTGTTAGTTTTGTCTTGAATTCGATGATGGATTTAGCCATAGATTAAGCAAACATGAGAAATCACCGGCCTCCATCTAGACGCAATCAGATTTAAAGTCAATGGCGATGGGAGGAACAAGATGTATCTGAGGTAGCATATTGACGGCGAATTGGGCGAAAGTGGCTTGAGATTCGCTAAATACGACGTCGCCGAAGAAGATTTTGGGGATCGAGGGTGAATATCTTTGTTGTTAGCGATGAACGATTTGGCGAGGAGTGAGAATTCAGATTCGAGTTCTTTGAGGCGGAGTTCAGATTTGCCGTGGAGTTTTTGGGCGTCAAAGAAAATGACGATGGAGAAAGAACTTGGAGATTTGGAGGAGGATGTCGTTGAAATTGATTAGACAGTTGGGGATTGGGATTCTAGGTTTAGGAGTTCAGCGACATCGATGTCACCGGATATGGAGTTGGATGGAGCAGAGAGAAAACGGTGGTCGCGAGAAGGGGGAGAAGGACGTGGGTGGAGAGATCGCCATTTTTGGTGGTTTCCTTTGTTTTTCGACGGGCCAAAACACTGTTCCGCTCTGGATATCATATTTTATAATTTTAGTTAAATAAAATTAGTATTTTTATGAATGATATGTATTTGTCATAAGTTAAATAAAATTATTATTTTTATGATAGATATCATAATTTTTATAATTTTGATGTAATAAATAAAATGAAAATGACTGAAACACTCATCTTTGGACATATGCATGCAAATTATGTTAGTTTTTAAACATTCATTAGGAGTTAGGGGGTGAAGTGGGAAAATTTAAATTGTAGGGTTAACCGTTGCAATTTTGAAAGAAGCTCGTTAGGTTTTTCATCCACTTTTGTTAGTTTTTAAACGATCCATCCATTTTTATACCACATTGCAACTAAATGTCAAACTCGAGTAACCAATTTGTCGAAAAACGGATTCAGGAACCAATTGAAACATCATGTAAAACTCAGGTAACTAAATTGCAATTTGCCCTTTTAATTATCCTAATGAAAATCTAAAACTTGTTACAAGCTGCTTTCTTTTACACTCTTTAAAAATTACGAATTTTCCGGGAACAAGAAAAACATTAGCCGTCATTCTGCTATGGTTTGCCTTCATGTCCTTGAAGTCAGCAACCACAAATTTCATTAACTAATAAGAAAATCGTTATCTGAACATTGTTGACATGAAGCCTCTACCATTGGCTGCTTTTGTTTAATTCTTCCACCAAATGAAAAGAATACTCCCTGCCCTCTCTTTTTTTTTTGTTACTATGAATGAACTTTGAGTAATAATTTTGGGTTAGTTTAATTATCCTAATGAAAATTTAAAACTTGTTACTCATACATCATCATAAATACTATCAGTAACAAGTTTTAGATTTTCATTAAGATGATTCAGTTAACCTAAAATTATTGGTCAAAGTAGGTTCATAATAACAACAAAAAAGAGGGAATACATTCGGGGACAGAGGGACTGAGGGAGTATTTGTTTTAAGATGATCCATAAGAGGAAGTGAGCAGCTTTAAACATAACACTTATGATGGAAAGAGGAAATGAAGAAAAAAGTTGAAAAAAAAAGAGGTAGAGTTGGATTCAGTAAGAATGAAAAGGGAGAAAGTGGATAAGAAGAGCCACAATAGCAGGCTGCAGGTCTTCGTCAAATTTTACACTTTAAGAGCCTGCCAAGCTTTCTAACTAAATCTGATATTGTGTCGACAGACCAACTCAGACAAGTATAATACTCCCTCCGTTCCGGAAAGTTAGTCCTACTTTTTTTGGTTGTTAACACGAATCAACTTTTACTATCAATAACAAGTTTTAGATTTCCATTAGGATAGTTAAGACTAGCCTAAATTATTGCTCAAAGTTGACTCAAGGTAACAACCAAAAAAGTGAGACTAAGGTGGTGTTTGATGTATTAAGCACTTGATGCTTGATGCTTAATGGATTGCAAGGTATAATTTGGAGGTAAGGTGCCTCGATAACATTGAGGTATAGATGTTGTATCACTCTTTAGGTAGGCAGCTTTGGTATATACACTTCATTTATGCATTTATCCTAGTTCTTTCCCAGTTGAAAGTTCTTGGCTGGTTTAGACTGGTATAACTTTAGTCGTTCTCTGTGCTTGCTTACTTTAAGTGAAGCTTATTCTGATGTTACGAAGTTCTGTTATTTCCTAATACGAAATGACGTCAATGCTAGGGGACAACTTCACAAGTCTAGACTCCAAACACCTTTCAGAAGGAGAAGGATCAATACAGTCACATGAATGTAAATGCATGAATGTGATGTAAGAATGACCTCTTGGTAAAGGAAGGAAAGTAGAGCTCGAAAGGATCAAGTCCTTCGGAAATGACAAAGTCATGATTCTCGATGTGTTAATTTACTTTGTGCTTCACCATAGTCCAAATACTGCAAAGCCATTTGGTGTCAGTAGTTTGGACAATCGAAACGAGATAGAGTTCCCTCTGATAGAAGATCAACTCGCGAGCATTCTAGATACTGTTTATAGTAATAATGGTTAGAGATAGTGACAGTAATTTCTTTATTTTTCACTGCGGACATGAGAGAAAGCAGGAACTTCAGGTGACAAATACGTATCTTCATAACTACATTCTTTCTTGTTTTAGTAAACAAATGTTTTTGGATTTTCTGCAGTACCGTTATCACTCTAAACATCAATTAACAACTTTCCATTTTGTACACAAGACAAGCGGCAAGAACTCAACTCCTATAATCGGCAATATTATCACATAAATGTGCCAGCAGTAGGAACTTAACTCCTATTGCCGACAATATAATAAGAAAAACACGACAATCAATAAGAACATAATTCCAGTTGTCGACAATATAATCGTTCAAAAGATTATATGATCAGAAGAGACATTCGTTAGTAATCAGTGTTAAGCAGACCAAATGTAATTAAGTGATAAGGAATCTTTAAGGTTCTCAAGATAAATTGTCTCAACTTGTATAACGTGACAATCTATTGTGACCTAACCCCTTATCATCTCAACAACAAGACAAGGTGATGACATTGCAATTCACTTGTTAGCTGTGATCATCTCTATCCCCTATATTGACGTAGTACATTAGAATAGGACTCTACAGAAAAGTACAACAGAAGGATAGAAAGAGTGACATCTTCTCGGACCTTTTGGTAAGAGAATGGCATCTCATCTCTTCTCAAGCTCAATCATCTCACCATTAATTTTCTCTTCTTAACTCAACGGCAGGATGTAATTGATCAGAAAATAATCTAATTAAATAACCTGAAGTCAATATTGATTAACAACTTTGCTTTTTTTTCTGATCCTAACAAACATTTCGAGCAGAGTGACCCAAGGAACACTAGATGCAAAGTAAATTTTCTTTCCTATAGCTCAGAAAGTTCTTCAAACATGGCCATACATAGTGTAGCTGAGATAACATCATTGAATTTTATCGTAGTTCAATTTGATATACTTCTATGTATGTCAAATAAAACTAAAGACTGTAGTTCAGTTCTTGCTCCTTGCCGTGTTTTTGTGATTATATATTTATCGGCCATAGGAGTTTAGTTCTTGATGTTGGCCGTGTTTATAGAATGGAAAGTTAAATTAATATGAAATACATATATAATCTACTGCTTGTCGTGTTTCTGTGTTTTATGTCGGGGCATCAGGAGTTTAGTTCTTCCTTGTCGTGTTTACAAAAAAGGATGTTGTATGTGATATACTTATAAAATCTACTGCACAGTAGTTTATACTCCCTCCGTCCCAAAATGATCTTCTCATTTGCCATGTTTTATTGTCCCAAAAAGTTCTTCTCATTTCTACAATCTAGGCTTTAAAAGTGCACAAGTGTTCACATCCTTAAAAAGTTTGAATAGTCAAATATGAAGATTATTGTGGGACGGAGGGAGTATATGTATTTCAAATATTTTCCAGCAAAACAAATTGCTCGGTCCAGGCTCCAGCCTTGGATGTAAAGCAAACTACTTTTTGAGGGGAAGGCATAGTCAAACCAAAACGAAAGGTGATAAAAGCAAGGCAACCACCGATAAAGCACAGACCACACCTATATCCAATTCCATTTCCACAAAAAAGATAATACTAAAAAATGTGTTTAAAACAAACACAAAGGATGATAATCATTCAATCAAAGTAATAAAATATTACTAGTTCAACAGCATCATTCGTAAATCTTATCCATCACATATTAATTTTAGTTAAGGAATATTAAATACTATTTTTAGCAGCAATAGAAATAAATTAAGTGAATGCCTGAATTTAATTTAATTTTTGATTAATGAAATTGGGGAATGACCTTTTTTGCGATCGGCACGGCGCTTGGAGGAAAGAGAAGCGTGAGAAGGATCGTCGGAGAGGTAACCATCGGTCAAATGGAGGGGATCGGCGGAAGGGGAGTTTTGATTGGGTGAAGCGGCGGCGGATGAGGAAGAAGGGTAATGAGCAGATAAATTGCCCATACTGGCACTTTTTTTAATGGCTGATGATAAATTCCCCATACTGGCGCTCTTTTTAATGAAGGAACCATCAGTTAATCTAACACCAAACAGCTTCACACCGCCGCCACTACTGCCGCCGCCGCATCTGGTGGGGCAGGTACGGGAGTTGTGGCCGTTGTTGCTGCAATGAGAGCACCGGCGAGTCATGGCCGCGACTCGACTCGGCACTTTTCCGTCGATTGATTCAATCAATTTCAGAGAAATTGGGTGAGAGGCGAAGACTTAGGTTTGCATGTCTTTATTTGTCAGGGAGTGAGTCGGATGCGGTGGTGGTGATCGTTGAGATTTTTGTGCATGAGGTCACTGTTTTAGCCTTGTGCGGATAACGTCCTGCTTTCCTTCCCGGGTTAATTGCACTTTGGTTACATGAGGTTTCCAAAATTCTGCAATCGGTTACTAAATTTGTCAAAGTTGCGATTGGGTTCCTGAGTTTACTGAACCGGAGCAATCGGGTGTAAATCCCGTTACCCAGTTAAGAAACTAACGAAATCTCCACCATGTGCGAAACACGTGAGTTTTAATGAGGGTAAATATGTCTAAACATAATTTTTATGCTTTTAATGTTTATTTAGTAAATAATTTAACAGTTCATAACAAATCAGCAAATATATTTCATAAACTAAAGTGAAACCTTCACAAGAGATGACTGACCGTCTTCTTCGAGTTCGCTGCCGGAATCAATTGGTGCAAACTCCGACAAAGGTCCGTCAGGATTAGGAGGCGGCACTTGAAGCGACTCGCTTTCTATAATGCGTCCAGTACGAGATCGAATACCGAGAAAGTTAGAGTTTGAAACGACCCCAAACGACTTGTAATTTTCAAGAACATTGCCTTTTTCGTCCCATTTGGTTTCGGACAAATCGACGAGTGATCGGAGCTTCGGAGGAACACAGAAGTTGGGTTTGAATAGGTTAGGGTTCTTCTTTGGCAGGGCGACACGAACCTTGGCACGATGTTTCTTGTACTTTCTCCTTAATCCCTTACCTTCATCCCTTCCCTTTGAATGGATTTATAGTCGGAGGGATGAGATAACACCGAATCTGACAAACATGCATATATGATCAATTCAAGCCGGCGGAGGGTTGAGATAACGCCGGCGGAGGGTTAAGATAACGCCGGCGGAGTGCTGGATCTGAAGGGTAGAGGTGTCGGTCGGGATTTTCATTGTACTGGTTCTTGGTGATGGTCTGGTTTTAATTTCTTTAAGGGAAATATGCCATTGCGTTGTCAATTAAAGACCCACCCCCAACCTTCGGAGCCCGAATCCCAAAAACCCACCTGCAATTTCAGCCGACACAACCCCCAATTTTATTTTTTTGTGTGGGATTCCAGTTTAGACCGAAACAATTTTAGGGGTCAAAAGAGAAACTTTTTTTTTGGTTGTGTTGATTCTCGGATTGCGGTGGTTGATGAGGTAACGCTGTAGGGGTTGGGTTGAAAATATGATGGTGTTTGAGATGGTCGCGATGGTGGTGGTGGCTAGATGGTGGCGGTGGGATGATGGTGGTGGCTAGATGGTGGCGGTGGGATGATGGTGGTGGTTTTTGGTGGTGGAGAAAGTGGCGGTGTGGGATTATGATAGGGAGGTTGAAGATGAAGAAAATTTTACATTTGGACCCCTAATCTATGATTTTTAGCACTAGAAACTGTAACAATAAGTGAAATTTCTTTTCCGAGGGAAAATGACATATTTACCCTCATTAAAACTCACGTGTTTCGCACATGGTGGAGATTTTGTTAGTTTCTTAACTGAGTAACGGGATTTACACTTGATTGCTCCGGTTCAGCAAACTCAGGAACCCAATCGCAACTTTGACAAATTTAGTAACCGATTGCAGAATTTTGGAAAACTCAGGTAACCAAAGTACAATTAACCCTTCCTTCCCTTTTCCCATGTTTCTTTTTCGCTTTTTTTTTTATTTTATTTGCATTTCTCATTCCATAAATTTTACTCATTCACCCAAAAATCAAAAATAAATATTTAAATTTATTTTTAATAAAAATAAATTTAAATATCGTAATTCAATCTGACTAACTTTTAACAATTTTGATCAAAGGCCCCATCTTTTCTAAATGAGTGATCATGAAAATCATATTGAGCCTTACAAGAAATACATTATTTTAATTTTATTTTTTTTTGAAAGAAATTATTTTAATTATTTTAGACATGTCGATTCATTCATTTTTAATTATCAATTTAAGTGATTTTTAACAAATAAATAAATTAAATTTTGATATATTTTATGAATTTTCTAATATTGTATTAATAGTATTATTAACGTTTTTTTTTTTAAGAAATAGTATTATTAACGTTGCAACAATAATAATTTTTAAGTTTTTATTAGACTAATTATTTTTTCCCACTCGATTTCGATAAAAAAAATTCAATTAAAACAATAACTAAATTAAAATAAGACCAGTTTTCCGGTACAAACCGAATACATCCTAGTGGGACCTGAAACTTCTACAGCAAACTTTTTGCTGCAGCACCCCAACAATGTCAAAACTCAAAACCATACAACGTTTTGTAAACGTTGTTTACACAATATAAAACGTGTGTTGCTTAATGTAAAAAAGAAGAAAATTGGGTACCAAACCTTTTTGTAAAACCTTTTTTTATATTTGTTCAAAATATTTTACATTGTGTAAAACGTTGTCTCGTTTTCACTTCGCTAGAGCGTTGGGGAAAAACTCCCCGGAAAAATACTCCCAAGTGGGACCTTTACCAAAAGAGCTAGTATCCCAAGAGAACACCTATATCCGTCTCTTCTATGAGACAGGTTTTTTGACCCACCCGACCTATTGAACAAGATCCATGACTCATGGGGCATAACATGCCACGTGGCAACCACCCATTGGCCCCTTTTTTTTGGCTTTTTTTTTTTTGAGTTTTTATATATATATTTTCCCGGCTTTTCCGTCGTTTACCAAAAAGTAATAGTTACCATAACATAATGTAATGAATGTATACATATAAAGTAACATTGTTCATAAGTGAACGTAACACCTGTTTTACAAAAACAAAAGCTCGTTTTACCCATTTTTTCAAATGTAATACTAACTATAATTACGTGTAACCCAAACAATATCTAAATGTAATAGTGCTTTTGCAAAAATATAAAATATTGTGTATTTTGATTTAATTTTTGAAAGAAAGTAACATTTGAAAAGTAACAACTCATATACATGAATGTAATTGTTTGTACAAGTAAATGTAACACTTTAATAAAAGAAATTATAACATAATTCTATAGATAATGTAATACTTTTACATGTAATACTAATCAAGTGTTTTTAGCTCTAAAAATGTAAATGGTTTAATTATTACTTTTTCTATACATATGTGTTACAATTATGTATACACACTGTTACATATAAGTAACACGTTCGTTACATTTTAATTGTAATAAGTATTACTTTTGGCAAACGAAGAAAACATAAAAAAAACATTGTTACTTTTCTGTATATATGTATTACTTTTATGTATACAAACTGTTATATATAAGTAACACGTTTGTTACATTTAGTTATAGTAACTATTACTTTGGACAAACCGAAAAAATACCAAAAATAATTATATAAAATTAAAAAAAAAAAAGCAATAAAAAAATATTTTTTATTTTTTTGAGCCTGTGGGTCATGGATCCGGGTCACGGGTCAAAAATGACCCGTTTCTACTATACGGTTCATGATGTTCTCTTACCAAAAGCCATCCAAACAGATTACATGCAATGAACTTACCATCAAAGTACACGCCTCATTTAAGCAAATCAAAGGAGTAAGCAAACAGTTCTCCTGAAATTGCATTTTATTTCACATTTTATCAGGCTAAATGACCTACATTTCACCATTGACACTTTGAAGCATAACAACCTTCTTCTTGCCCACCACTAATTGACTTACATAATTGAATGAAACAAGACAGCAAAAATGCACAAGAAAGGAAACAAAAAAAAAAAAAAGGTGGGAAAGACTCTAAATAGGCCTATAAAATGATTCCAAAAAAAAAAAAAAAAAAAAAAAGTAGGGATCCTCAAACTAATTTATCTATAGCTACGATAACTGGGGCTGTACATGCAGCTCTGGGCATATGCTACCAGATCTTCTGGTTGAGGAAGACGACTGGCTAAACCTGTTAATTAACCAAAAGCAGTTACGTTCATAATATTAGTGCACTCCAATGTAGTATAGGATTACATGTTACAGTTTACTGCATTTCTATTAAGCAATTCTATTGGAAAAAGGGCTCACCAAGTTCATATGCTTTGGCCGCCACCTTTGCAGCAATATGGGCAGAAATTTTTCTGATGTTAGTAAATGGAGGGTAAATGAGTCCATTCTCAAAGTTCTCCTTCGAAACCTCTGCAGCTAGAGCTTCCGCTGGTCCAATAAAAAAGAATGGTGTCACACCTATTCCACATACGAAATGTACAATTGCCAAGCAATTTAAGAACCATATAATCTCAACTTACAGGCTGCCAGAAGCATGTCATCATGAACACGGATCGCCCCGGAGATTATCAAACCCAGACCCAAGCCCGGGAAAATGTATGCATTATTTGCCTGTATCATGAAATGCAGGAAAATCGGTCCCTCAATATTCGTTCTCACGTTATTTTGGATGTGTGTAGTCATGAAGTTTCAAAGAGGTACAAAGATAAGAATTAAGACCTGGCCAGATACGAAGACCTTTCCTTTATACTCAACAGGGTCAAATGGACTCCCACTGGCAAAGATGGCACGGCCCTGTAATCAACAGAAGGAAATAACTTAAAAAGTCAATAATCAGGAAAGAAACGGGAAATCTGGAATTGAGCATCAATTTATAACATAATTACCTCACTCCACTCATAAGCTTGCTCTGCAGTACATTCGGATTGGGAAGTTGGGTTGGAAAGGGCAAGAATGACGGGTTTCTGCATACGACTCATATGTAGTAAGGTTAGTTTCTTCAGGTTGACTCCAACCGGTTAGTGTAGGAAATGAGAAAAAACAGATAAGTATGGTACCTCGTTAAGAGCTGACATAGCTTCAACAACTTCTTTGGTGAATGTTCTACCAGCACCAGAAGATCCAATCAAGACTGTAGGCTTGATTGCCTGAGAAAGCATGAGAACGGAACGATGAAAAACCTCCTCGCGCGCGCGAGAGAGAGAGTGTGTGTGTGTGTGTGTGGGTTTGTACCTTAACAGCATCTACGAGATCTCTAACAGGTTCATGTTCATGGGCCCAGGGCTTCTTGAAATGTTGAAGTGATTCTATGCGGGACTTAACAATCAATCCCTACCAAAAAGAAAAGGTACCAGTTATACATGTAGAACGACTACATGTTAGAAGATGGAATAGGGCCAATAGGCAGATAAGTTGTCATTTCCAATACCTTGGAGTCCACGAGGAAAATCTTCTTGCGAGTCTCTTCCAATGGAGCTTGTGTCTGGAAAATTATCACCATAAATACTCATCTTTATTGGAGGTTGTTTGGAAAGGGAAATCAAATAGAAATAGGCATGTAAATAAAAAGTTCACACCTGTTTTGAAATCTCTAGAGCTATCAGCTCTGCAATACCAGTGCCAGCCTGCATAATAATGAAGAAATAATGAGTACTGAATCCCACTAGGACAAAGCGGCAGGGGAAAGGTAAGAGCAAACACTATGAATCAACTGAAAAAATGCCTCAACAGGGTCAGGGACGAGATGCTGAACAAATCCTAGTACTAAATACAAATATTAAAGAAATAGGGGTTTCTCTTTCCAATTCACAAATATATCTACAAATAAAATCAACATAATCGACAATGCTTCAAGAAGTATTATTAAGAACACCTCTCCAGCGCCAAGGAATAGAAATCTATGATCAGCCAAGGATCCGCCAACTAACTTCAGTGCAGATATTAGCCCTGCAAGAACCACTGATGCAGTCCCCTGAAAAATGAGAAATAAAGCAGATATTAAAGATCAAGCACAAGAACAAGCAAAGCCGTGGTGAAGGAAAAATAAAAAGAGGGAGAAGGAGAACAATCAGGGAAAGAAAACTAGATACTTCAGGAATCATAGCTCTCCATTATTTACCTGTATATCATCATTGAAAACAAGATGTGTGTTGCTATACTTTGCAAGAAGATCAAACGCATTGTGGTTTGCAAAATCTTCAAACTACATCAAGTGAAAAATGGAAAGATATGAGGCAACTGAACAACATCAGCATATTTTGAATGAATTTGTAACTGGGAAAAGAAAAGACTGACCTGGATGAGAACTTTCTCCCCGTAATTCTGCTTGACAGCAGACATAAATTCATGCATAAGTTCAGCATACTCCTGAAGAAACGAAGAAACTTTATGTCAGTATTGCAGAATTTTATATGGGCACGATACAAGGTGAAATCCAAGACTAAGAGGGGTGTTTGGTGTATCAAGCATCAAGTGCTTGATGCTTAATATAATATAAGGGTAATTTGGAGGTAGGATGCATTTGATCACTTTGGGCGCTAGATGTTGGATGTTGAGTAAGGCTCTTACTCGTCAAGCAAGGATTTTGATTCTCAATGATTAAGAGGATGTTGGACATATTTATGTTGAATAAAAGCATAAAATCATGCATCCTACCTTCAAATTACTCTTACATTATACTCCCTCCGTCCCAAAATGATCTTCACGTTTGACTATTCAAACTTTTTAAGGATATGAACACTTGCTTCACTAGCCAGGTTTAGTTTATACACTTTTAAGCCTAAATTGTAGAAATGTGAAGAACTTTTGGGACAATGAAAAATGGCAAATGAGAAGATCATTTTGGGACGGAGGGAGTATCAAGCATCAAGCACTTGATGCTTGATGCACCAAACACCCCCTAAGACTATAAGAAGCACATAGAGCACACTGTTAACCTGTCTAGTTGCCCTCCTTTGCCTAAGGCCAATGTAGAATTCATCATTTAGCAACTTCTCGTTATTTGTGCCAACATCAATGGTGATAGGTAAGCACTGAAGTTTGTAGCATATAACAAATTCAGTATAATTATGGCTTCTATTAAAGGAAGCAAACTTAAGATGGAAAGAGGACGACAAAAGAAGACATCATTATGGGGGAAATAACATATACTACCTGTGTCCCAAAATGAATGTCCGAATTGCGTTTGATCAAGAGCAATTTCAGACATTCGTTTTTGGGACGGAAGGAGTAATAAACATCTTCCAAATACTTACAGCAGATGGGCGAATACCTCCAAGAGCAGTATACAAAGAGAGCTTCCCCACAGGTATTCCCATTCCCTGATACAATATACCCATTTCATGGTCAACTTAGCTTTTGGGAATATTGAAAACCAATACAAACACATTAACATTACAAACGTGATTAGAGAGACGACTCCTCCCCCACCTGAAAGGTGGTGGTGGTGGGGTGGGGGTTGGGAAAATGCCTAAAACAGTTACAGATATAATCCACGGTTCTAATTATTTGCAGCCTTTTTAGGCAAAATGGAAATAAGATACTCTTTGCACACTTATCAAGGCTAAAACGTACCTGGCAACCAAGGTCCCCTAGCCCCAAGATACGCTCCCCATCAGTGACAACAATAACTTGAATTTTCTTCTCAGGCCAATTCTTGAGTACCTCAAGAATTTTTCCCCTTCAGAAGGTTTAATTAATCAGTTCTACATGGTAACTAAATAAAGCAAGGCAGAAATTTCTAGGACGCTAAAGTAAAATCATAATGCACACTTACTTTTCTTTTAAGCTAATAAAAAGACCCTGCGGACGGCTGAAAATGCTACCATACTTTTGGCATGCCTCTCCTACAGTGGGAGTATAGACAACTGGGAGGAGCTCCTCAACATTGTCTATGAGTAGCTTGTAGAATAGCCTTTGATTTCTCTCCTGTTAACCAGAACATGCACATAAGCAATTTACATTCACAAACTCCGAAGATGTGAATCATAATCATTATTATTTTTCCAGAAAGAGTGGCAGTAACTAATATGGAGCCATATTTACAAATAATAATTCAAAAATATACCTGAAGATCCATCATGGCCATATACCTCTGCAACGGTACTTGATACTGGCGGATAAGGTGCATCATTTTTCTCACCTGCTTAATAAAAATGCTACGAATTTACATTGTGCTTTCAAAAATATGTCCAAAAAGAGAGAGAAAAACCGAAACTAAAGATCTGCCAAATGAGTCGGTCTTAATGACCTGAAGGTTTTGATTGACGACGACTGGGGGAAGAAGACCGCGCAAGTAATGGGCATCCCTTTCTTTTTCAGTGAAGGCGAGTCCCTTGTTGTGGTGTGGATCCCTTAACAGTGAGTATCCACTGCAATACAGAAAGTAATTTATGGTTAACTTTACAAAGCTATTACATGGACAAGAAAAGGGAAGAACAAGGAAAAAACAGAAAATATTCTAACGCAGTAAATGAAATCAAGTCATATTGTCGCTTACATTGTTTGAGAAAGAAGTCTTAATTTCGTCAGCAGGGTGTAAGGAAAATCATCATAATAAAAAAAACAAGAAAACGAATAGAGCCAAGATTTACGGTTAGGATGTCAACAGGAAGTTCAGATTTTAAAGCCAATGACTTGAGATTTCAATCCATGTCACAATTGAGAAGCCAAAATACATTTAACGCATGCTTGTGGAATCTATAAATCACTTGTACTCGAGTAATGCCTCTTCTAAAGACAGAAAACTTACATCACTTGGGCAACAGGGAAGGGGAAAACAAGAAAAACAGATTGGTTAATTATTGGAGTCAGAAAACAAACAATTAACACTCCAACTAATATCAATTTTCTTTTTCAAAAATAAATAAATAAAAACCACTTAGGACTTGGAGCCCACCAATCAACCAAATAACTCAATAACATTCCAATTTATAACTTCCTATCCAGCATCCACTTCCAAATTTCCAAAAGTAACAGTCTCTTCTCAAATGTTAGTCATAAATCTCAACATTCTTCATATATGAATTTAACCTTCAGTTAACCTGAGTAGATGCAGTGACTTAAGTGCTACAAGTAACCTAATATAATCTCTCACAAAGACCATAAACAGTCCACTGAAACTTCTTTTGAACAAAACAGTCCACTGAAACTAAAAAACTAACAACTGCTATGGTCATTTTCCCAATATCATAGAGATAAGTGGATAAGCTAAAGTAGACATGCCCATCCGGGTCAAATTACCCGGAGAACCAGCGGGTAACGAACCAGATAATAACCGGTAAACCGGCGGACTGTGAACCAGAATTCAAAAGCGGTTCACGGTTAACTATGGGTTAACCTCTGAAAACCGGCGGATAGACTGATAGTACGAAGCACCAACGGGGCATAATAGGAACAAAAAAGAGTGACGCCTTGGAAATATCGATGGAGTTTGTAAATGATGGATCAATCTCACCTAGCAACGGAATAAGACCAAGGAGTAATAAAATGATCCTCGGTGGCCCTATCCTCGCCATACACGTCTTCAACACCACCGCCGACCACCGGCGGTTTCGAGTCCACCTCCACCACCGCACCATCCTTCAAGCTAGTCGTCTCCATTACAACGCTGACATTACATACGCCTGGCTTGCCATTGGAGCTCGGACGAACGACCATCGGAGCTGGAAATCTTCTGGACTTCGACTGTGTTAAACATCGTGAAACTCCAGATAGAGAGTTGTTCTGAGAATTAAAACAAATGAACTCGTTCAGTATCAACCTGATTGAAAAATTAGATTACGGTATGATGATCAGGAAAAAACTAGGAAAATAACACTGAATATCCAGAATTAGACAAATGCCTTGGAAATAATAATAATGTTTGATCAACGAAATTGGATGGATCAAAATTGAGAGAAGAAGGAAGAGAATAGAAGAAATACCCGAAAGGTGTTTCCGTTGAAGGATATCATGACGGAGGAAATGAGGAGACGACGGAGAAAGGGAAGAGAAAAGTTAGGGCCACCGGCTTTGTCTCTCTCTCTCTCTTATCTTTCGTTGTAGTCTGGGAGCAGGAGCTTGCTATTTATTATCATGGGCATTGAACAGTGACATTGGCAGCCAACAAACAGCAACCAGTACATGAGTTTTGACATTTTCTCTAACTCTCTACTAGGAATGACGAAATACGGTTTCGGTTCCGGTTCTGGAACCGCCGGTTCTGGTTTTGGAAAAACTTGAACCGTAACTGAATCGTTTCTCTTCTGGTTACGGTTTGGAATCGCCGGTTCACGGTTTGGAACCGCCGGTCCATACTTCCGGAACCGCCGGTCCATACTTTCCTTTTTTGAAAAAAAAATTATTTTTTAACAGAAAAAACAACTATAATAATATTTTATTGCCGCATTTTTCACAAAAAGCTATAGAAAAAATGTTTAAAAAATTGAAGAGGTCCGTCCCTCTTTTCTTTTATATACTCAACAAATTTCTATTATTTTTATTCATTGAATTTGGCTAAAAATTTAGTCAAAACTCACCTTTTCTTGTCAACTTTCTGTTAGGAACGGTTAATTTTGATGAAACCGTTAGAAATATAACGATTTTGACGGTTTTCTAACGGTTTTGCTAACGGTTGCGGTTCCGGTTCGGACTAGGCGGTTCATGGCAGTTCGGAACCGCCGGTTCACGGATTTAGAGGGTATGAACCGGAACCGGCCCGTGTTACAAACGGTTCCGGTTCACACGGTTCCGGTTTTTGTCACGGTTCAAGGCGGTTTCGGACTTTTTGGTTCCGGTTCCAGTCCAGTTTGACGGTTCCGGATCGGTTTGGTCATCCCTACTCTCTACTCTTGAATTATACTCCATCTCATTCCTAATGAATTTTCATTTCCAAATTCCAAATTAACAAAAATCTGAAAATCTTTATTTTTTCTGATAAAAATTTATATACATTGTTGTAATTTTCTTTTCAATCATTTGGTTTTTCAAGTATAAAAAAATAGTGTTTTTTTTTATAAACATACAATTTAACGACAAAATTTCAGAAAAGAACATTTATTTTTTAAAAAATCTTGAAAATGACTTTTGAGGACAAGCATACACTTAACGAAATTTTTATTTAAAAAAATTACTCCCCCCCCCCCCCCCGTCCCATTATAAGGTTTCTATTTTGCCTATGCACATGGATTAAGAAAAAATAAATATTGTGAGTGTGAAAAATAAAGAAAAGTAAAAGCAATAAAGTGGGTAGAGAGTTTTTGTTATGAAAATGACAAGTGGATCTCAATTTCAGTTTTAAATAATAAAGAAAGTAAAAACCTTAAATCTAAAAATCTAAATCGGAAGGGAGTATTTTAAAACAAAAGATTGGTAAAAATGAACGTACGTTTGGAGATTTGGAGAGTGAGAGATTTGGAGAGTAGTACTATTTGATATGGTAAGTGCCCAAACAACCCCTAACTCATGTTTGTATGGAGATTTGGAGAGTAGTACTACTAAATTTCTTAGTTTTTGAATTTGCGTTTATTAAGAAATCAAGTGAAAAACAAAGAAAAATGGGTCAACAAAAGTAGGGAGGTGAGGATATAATTGTTCAAACACCATTAATAAAGCAAATAGGTGAAAAGTAAGGTATGTAAGTAATGGTTTTTTTGTAATTAAATGAACTTTTTGAGAGTAAGATTCTTCAAAACACTATTCATATTTTGCCATTTTAGAAATAAAACAACTAAGAACCTTAAACTGAGACACACCAAAAAGGAAAGTAAGAATCTTAAACTGTGACGGAGGGAGTATTTGATATGGTAAGTGCCTAAACAACCCCTAACTCAATTTCACTTTACCTATCTTTATCATGATATTATGTTCGTTTGACTTTGTTGGTCAATACCAATAATCTCAATATGTCACCACACGTTTTTATAACATACCCCCTCAGTCTCATAAAATTTCCTTACCATTTTAAAGAAGTGAAATAATAAAGTTATAAACGATGGTTACAAAAATATGGTATATAAAATGAGGCGTCATAATTGTGTTGGTGTTTTTAATTGGAGGGTGTCAGGGCCACTATCGATGTGGCAAATGAAATATCGCCACCACATCTTGTATCATTTATTTCATAAATTTCTTCTATAAGCCTAGCATTGCCCGGAAAGAAAAATATAACTTATCAATAGAACGCTTAAAAATGAAATTTATCCATATAATTATGGGACATAAAGAGAAAAAGTAGTTTGTTTTGTTAAAAAAAAAAACAAAAAAAAAAAACTGCTTTTTGTATAAATTACTTAAAGTGAACATTTTTAAATATTTTTCAAATAAAAAATTCACACTTAACCTTAAACGTAGGGACATTTTATCGTCAAAATTTCCCGCATGGCCATCAAATTACTTTCTTTCTGTAAAGAAAAAGAGGGGATAAATGAAAGAAAATTTGTCAATTTTTAATTTAGGGTTATTCTCACTTTACTACCCCAAGGTTTACACAGTGTATCACTTGGGGGTCTATGATTTCATTTTTCTCACTTTAAGGCCTGAACTTCTCTTTTTGTATCAAGTTAGGGCCTAGACAACAATTTCGTTAGATATTTGACAAAAAAATTGGATGTGTATATGTATGTCTATTATTATTTAACTGATACTCTAGAAATAGCTTGTGTATCTATTAATTTTTAGGATTTTATAACGACAGTTATTTTTAAAAATTCTTAAATAAAATAAATTAATTTTCACGTCTTCAAACAGGACGAATGTAGTAAAATCAAATGGAAAAGGAACAAAAAATTAAGAACCATGAATTATAAAAGAGAACAGCTATTAAATTATATATATACCGTAGTATGTGTGTGTGTATATATATATATATATATATATAAAATAAACTTCATAACCATCAGGCTTTAGCCTGGTGGCCAGAGCTCATGGATTCCAACCTGGAGGTCATGGGTTCGATCCCCCCTCCCCCAGAAGTTAGAGAGAAGTTTTTCTCTCCTTAGGATTTGTCTCCTAGGCGCTTCTGCTGATGATTATGTATTGAGTTCATCTATGAATTAAATTTGAAAAAAAAAAAAAAAAACTTCATAAATCTATAGTAGATTTTGTACAAAACACGCATATGAGAATTGTTTCCTTTCTTTATGAAGGAGGCCTTTTTATTGTTATTTGTTGACGTGTTTTTTTTTTCATTCACCTTGATCTTACGACCTTTTTCTTGTTTTTTTTTTTATTTAAAGATTTTATGATTATGCTTATAAATATTTTTTTGAATGAACTCTTATAGCTAATTATCAATTGATGCATAAAAATATTTTCATAGTATCTCTTAATTAATATAAAATAGACGTTCAATGGTACATGCAAAAAAATTCTTAAATATTTAACGAAATTCTTGTTTAGGCCTCAAAATGATACAAAAATTAAAGTTTGGGCTCTAAAATGAGAAGAATGAAACTACAGGCTCCCAAATGATACATCATGTAAACCTTGGGGGTAGTAAAGTGAGATTAACCCTTTAATTTATAATCCCCTATCCCAATTCCAGCTAAACTACACATTTCATCGAGGTAAAAAAATAAAATTGTTTTCAATTAAAGTATGGGTCCACAATTATGTAACCAATAAAATATCGTTACTTTATTTGTAGCTATTTTTTTGAAAACTTTTTTTGTATCTCTATCATTGTTCGAAAAAAACTAAAATAAAAAATAGTGAATGAAATTCATATGATTTCAGAACTTCTACTATAACTTGAGCTTAATCATGTGCATCGTCATCCCATCCACGAATAAAAAACGCCAACATTCCTCTCTTCGTCCTTAACTTTTGAGGATATTGACAAGTACGTATTCCCCTTTGGGCCTCAAGAAAGTGTTAAGACTAAGAGTTTTGGACTTTGGGCCCACTTGACTCACGAGCACATGCACTATGCATTATCTGATTTAAACTAAAATAACAGACAACTATAATTCAGTAGCTAAGATGTTGTAATTTTAATTGGAAGGAACTAGGTAGGTTCAACTCTCTTATCAATAATAATTTATTTATTTTTTAACAAAAATCTTTATCACTTACAAAATGCTCTGGGTCCGCCACTGTCTACCTCTGTTGGAAGTTCAACATCTTAATGCCGAAAGCATACATGAACGCAAAAAAGAGAGTGAAGCCAACTACAACTGCAGCGACTACGCCCATGAAATCCGGGTCATACCCAAAATGATTTTTTACATACCATTTGATGCTTGGATCAGGCTTCATTCCGGGTACTCCAATAGTATCCTCCACATCACCATATTGGGACACAATGAGCCCGTAAACAGTCCACGCGACAGGACATATCCAATAGTACCAGATCCATCCTCTGTTTATCCTCTGCAACATCACAAAGATTTTCATTCAATTTTCTTTGATGAAACATGAAATGTAAATACGCCATGCTTAAGTCGATATACGTACCATTCTGGGGATAAAGAAGCCAGAGAAAAGGGTGAAGAGTGAGAAAAACCCGGATGCCAAGATGGATGCTACTTGAGGATTCGGTGTGATGGAGACCATCATCATTCCGTAGTATGTGAAGTAGAGGAATGAGAAGAATGTGATGAAGAAGAACCATAGAAACTTTACTGCTGTCCATTGAAAGCTCACCATTGCGTACACTATCAGACAGTAGTATGTCGTTTGAACAAACACGTAAGGTATTTCTGCAACCACCTGCATTCAGATGAAAACTTGAAACTGAATTCAATTATGAAAAACTAGTTTCCCCAAAAAATTATGAAGTTTTTTTTTTTTTTTTTATTTAAATAACAGTGGAACCTTGCACTCGATAATATGGATGTTGTAACTTGTAAAAAACATTTTTTTTTTCATAATGTTTTAGAAAAACTGTGTTTTTCTTTTAAATATAAGATTTACGAGCAACGCTAGGGGCACAAAATAAGATCACAAAATCTTGCTCACAAAATGAGGTGGCGATATTTTATTGGTTGCATCGATAATGGACCCGCCACACTCTAATTAAAAACACCAATAACATCACTACGCCTAGGATTTCGTGAGCAAGTTTTTGTAACTTTTTTGTGCCCCTAGTATTATTCAAGATTTACTTAGCTTTGAAATGAGTTTTTCTTTTTTACCTGTGCCATGGCGTATGGTAAAGCAGAATACATCCCAGCTGCTCTTTCTCGATAAAATACTGTCCTTTCAACAGCTACGATTGGTTGTATAGCTGTGCAGTTGCTAATACCGATGAACATAACTGCAATGTACATGGCTCCTAGGATCATGTTCAAATCAGTAACATTCTCCCTGAAACAGGAAACTCCAGCATGAAACACACACAAAAAGAAATGAAAAGAAAATTCCGAAATGCTTTTGAATAAGGAAATAAAATGAATTTTGTGGTACTTTATACAAACCTTTTGGTGCCAACTTGCCAAAAGATAGAGCCAAGTATCAAGGCAGTTGCTAAGGTGAAAAATAGACGGACTAGGTTAAATTCAGGACTTCTCCAGTAAGTCAACCATTGTTTCCAAAGGCAGGACTTGAACTGCTCCCATGTGGACTGAGAGAACTTTGTAGGGAAGTAGAGGTCCACTCCTCCTTCTGGCGGTTCACTTAACTCATTCACTAGAGTCTTAGTTTGTCTGGATTTCAGATCCCACAAAAAATTATTAAACGAATCGTTATATTGTTGCTAGTTGCTAAAGTTATACGACATAAATAAAGCACTAACCGATTCAATAATGATGATTTATAATGTTCAGCAAAATCAATTCCAAGTCGAGCTTCCATTGCAACTGAGCTTGCTTCCAACATCCATGCAGCTGGATTGTAATTTTCTCTAATTTTAGGTACACCATCGATTGCCTGAAAAAATAAACCAATGGTTGGATCATACATGCCTAATACTCCCTCTATCCCGAAATGAATGTCCAAAATTTTCTCTGGTTCAAGAGCAAATTTGTTTTGTTTTTTTTTTGGACATTCATTTTGGGATGAAGGTAGTACCTCATTTGCACTTTACGTGGATATCTTCAAATGAAAGTGAGAATTACCTCAAAATACTCGATAACATTCCTGGAACTCTGCCCTAGTGCTCCTGAGTAGATCACTTGTCCTCCACCCTTCATTAGCAATAGCTGGTGCACATTTTATTTGGTTAAAGAACGGGAGAGGTATGAAGCTAAACTTGTGAATTATGTTTCTAACCTCATCGAAGGCTTCAAATATATCAATGCTAGGCTGATGGATTGTGCAGACAACAGTTCTTCCCGTGTCAACAGTGTTTCTGACAGTCCTCATAACAATGGCAGCGGCTCTTGCATCGAGCCCAGAAGTCGGTTCATCCATAAATATTATTGAAGGATTCGCAACAAGCTCTACAGCAATTGTTAGTCGCTTCCTTTGTTCTGTTGACAACCCTGTGATCCCTGGAACCCCCACTATTGCATTTTTAAGACTATTTAGTTCAACCAATTCCATCACTTCATCAACAAAAGCCTGACAAGAAAATGTCAAATCAAAATTATATTGGGGGTAGATACGATAAATCGATTATGGGATTCTTTCTGTGAACCAAAATTACCATCTTATTTTGATCACTGACTTCTTTTGGGAGACGGAGGAAAGCGGAGAAAATAAGAGATTCTTTAACCGTTACTTGGGGAGAGTGGATGTCAGCTTGCTCACAATAACCAGAAATTCTTGCAAATGTTTCATGTATTTTGGGGAATCCGGAGATTCTTGTATCACCTTCGACGTATCCTCCTGTTTTCCTTCCTGCAAGAACGTCCATTAGGGTCGTCTTTCCTGCACCACTAACCCCCATTAAAGCAGTGAGAACTCCTGGCCTAAAAGCCCCCGTAACATCTCTAAGTAACTGCAATCTCTCCCCCTTAAGGCCTTCTTTCTTCATTTCCTACAAGAATATTTAGTCAAGTTAGAAGCCTCTTAAAGACACACATATTAGTGCATCATGCAAATTATAAGTTTCTTAATAGGAATCACTCACCGTCGGCATGTCAACATAGTAGTTTATGCTATCAAAGGACATTAATAGTGGTGTAAATGGAAGTATCATCCCTCTCTTTGTCCCAACTTCTTCAGTGGTGTCTGTGCTTGCTTCATTGGCATCGGACTGTCTAGTTACTCGTACTTCTGAAGAATAATAGACAGAGTCTTAAACTTACAATTTAGATACATGAGGATTTATTTGGCTATATATTTTACATATCCCAGAATTATTACTCATATTGGGATATTAATTTCATACCATGATTATTTTTATTTAAGGTTATGCAAATGGTGGATTCTTTCGTCATGGTACTTTCTTCATTGGATGCTTCCTTTGCAGCTTCTTCAGATATTACAGCTTGCGGCTTTCCCGGAGCTATATGGAGATGGTCAGAGTGACAGGTATAAGTATGTGGCAAAACGTTAGCAAGCAGATTGTCTGCGGAGGTTTGACTAATCAGAAGAATATTAGACAGATTCTTAAACTTACATTTTAGGTACATGAGTGAGAGAGTGAACAGTGAATTGGATAAAACTGTGAAGCCAAGCAGGCTGAATACTCCAATCCAATACCAATTCTTATCAGGAAGCACATCAAATTCCCTTAATACTGCCACACCCAAATTCGTAGTATTATCTGGTCCCTGTATAATACTCCGTCTGTCCCAAAATGATCTTCCAATTTATTTTTTTGCCGTTACTACTTACGAATGAACTTTGAGCAATTATTTTATGTTGATTTAATTATACTAATGAAAATCTATAACTTGTAATTGATAAACCATCAACAATAACAAGTTACAAATTTTCATTTGTATAATTAAATCAACCTAAAATAAATGCTCAAAGTTCATTCGTAGTAACGGCAAAAAAAAGTAGGAAGATCATTTTGGGACAGTGGAAGTAGATAAATTTTCTCGTTAAGTTCAGTTCTTGTTTCAACAAAATCAAATGATAATCTAGTAAGCCATCTTAGTATGTTTTATTGGTAATGACTTCCTATTGCACCCTCCCTGATAAATAAATAGCAACTTTGTAGGCACTTACCATTTTGTTGTTCCACCTAGGAGAGAGCATCTCATTGACTGTCATGGCTTTGAAAGCGTAGAATAATGGCGACAACCATTGACCCCATTGCCACCACTTTGGTATTTGGCCTATTAAAGCACACACAAACTATGGTTAGTCCAGACTAACAACAAGAAAAAAATCCATGCATGTGAAGAGCCTTTCCAAAAGTGACGTATTTTTCTAGAAAATGAATTTTATTTGTGTGAACTGCAGCACAGTACTGTAGGGGAGTTATTCTCTTTTATAATACCCCCTCCGTCGCAAAATAAATGTCGCACCTTAACTTTTTTGGTCAACTTGATTGAAATTCGGCCAATTTTATGAAAAATATTTATCTTTATGAAAATCTAGAAAAAGTTATTATTAGTGTTTATAATGGTGCGCCAATAATCATTTTTAGAATAACATGAAGATAATTATTTTTGGTCAAAGTTCAACCAATTATGTCGAAAGTTAAGGCGTGACATTTATTTTTGGTCGGAGGGAGTAACATATTACTGGTTATTGGAAACTATGGTTCATCAAACTCACAGACATGAAGAAGGAACAAGTAAATGCCAACCTTGCGGAAGAACAAAACCCCCAAGAAGGAGCAGGAGAAGCAGAGTGACTGATCCACCGCTATTGGCAATAACCGTAGTCCTGCATACTCCACCGATGAGCCTAAATACCCCAGCAGCCATTTGTTGGATTAAGAAAACAACTAGTAGTTGCTTGAAGAAACTGAAAAGGAAAAATGACCTGTTAGGAATTATTAATACTCAAGCATTAACCTTGCAGGTACATATCCATAGATCTTAGGATTATGGTTAACTGTACCAGCTAGCTTGTGGCGTAAATCCAGTGATGAAGTATGACACAACTGTCCAAACTACTGATTCCAACACTGATATAGGAATTCCGAGCAAAAAAGTTGGTACAGTAAAGACCCATGCTGGATGGAATAAAAACTCCCGATGCTTGTAAAACACAGGTAGCCTTGCCATTGTTAGAGCAAGCTCAGAATAGCCGTTGAACATGTTTGCATTGATCGAGAAAATAATTGCGCCAATAAACAGAGCACCATCATCATAGGTGGCATTAAGTCTCAGAAAAACAGTCGATGATATTAAAGATACTACGAGTATCTGAACAGATTTGAAGATGTAGACAAAGCCATTTTTCTTTATTAAAAGCCATTCTTTCTCAAATGAAGCTTTCAGGAGAACCATATTGGGAACCGGGTACTTTTTTAATGCAAGACCTGATTTGTTGCATTTAGCCTTATCATATGGAACCAAGAGCTCATTCTCCATCTGCATGCCCACATGGAAAGACTTGAACCGGCTGACAAACTCACTGACAGGTATGTAACGGTAGGGTTTGTTCTTATCTTCCCAATATTGCTCTTGGTCCTTCTTCGATGTAATCTGTAACGTTAATTGAAATTCAATAAAATCGTGATAGTTTAAGATTCTACCACTCCGGAAATATTAGACCTATCCAGAAGCGAATTAGATGGCACAAGTCTATACTCCCTCCGTCCCATAATAAATGACCCATTCTGCCATTTTGGGTGTCTCATTGGAAAGTCCCCTTTTCCTAAATAAGAAATTTTATAATCTTTATTCATGGAACGAAGGGAGTATACAAATAAGTTACAATATTTAGTACTGACCTCCTGCAAGAAATCAGCTATGCCCTTCCTTTTAGGCAACTTGAAACCACAACTCTCGAAGAACTGAAGTACGTGCACTCGTGGACCGTTGTACACGATCTGACCTTCTGAAAGCAGGATGACATCATCAAAAAGATCAAAGGTCTCAGGAGCAGGCTGGAGGAGAGACATGAGGATGGTGGTGTCACTAAGATGAGCAATCTGCTGCAAACATTTGACTATCTGATATGTTGTGGAGCTGTCTAGACCTGTTGATATCTCATCCATGAACAGCGTCTTTGATGGTCCAACAAGCATTTCCCCTGTATTATTCACATTGTAGGAAGGTGGTAAGATCAGACCTTTGCCGCTCTAAACATTTTGCCATAAAACTTATTTGTCCGCCAAATCTGTCACAGCCGATTTGTTTGAGATTTATAAAGATAAAAAGAAAAATATATGGAATGACCTGTGGTCAAACGCTTTTTCTGACCACCAGAAATTCCTCGTAGCATCTGATCTCCAACTTTTGTGTCCTTACAGATGTCAAGTCCCAAAAGCTGTTTCATTTGGAAACATAGTAATAAATTGATTACCGAAAAGAAAAAAGAATATACCATGAAAACGTGATAATAACAATCAAAACGAGTATATATAAAATTTAATGCGATTTGCTCTCACAATCAGTTATGTGTGTGTTTCTGTGTCACCGCATCTGTGTATGGATATGAATTTACGTCCAGATTCAAGCCCAATGTACCTTACCCGTATAACGTAGTCAGTAACAAGGCTACTCTTTATTCCTTCCATCGCTATTGCCTGGAACCAATATTATTCATTTTAAAATTGAATCAGCATAAATTGTGGGAACAGTATATCTTGCACAACCCTTCATCGTATTAACACCACAAGTAACATTGCGGTCTTCATACCTTCATAAAAAGATCAACTTCTGCATCGGGAACTGTTTTCACATTATTTTCCCTTTCTATCAGCTCCTTTAGGAGTACTACAGGCATCATAACAATTTGCAACGTCAGTTCTTGAAAACCAAAGCATTTGAAATGATATTTTGTTCTTCTAAAAACAGACTTGTTTTTGTTTGAAAAAAAAAGAAAAAGAAAAAGGGACTGTGTTAGTTACCGTATCGATTCCCTACCCCTTGAAACCTAGCAGAAAATTCCAGGGTTTCTTTGACCGTCATTAACCCGATGTGGACATCATCTTGACTAACATATGCTGATGTCTTCCTTGGCTCAAATTGATTTAGCCTATACCCATTATAAGTAACTTCACCTCTAACCTGATAATTCACATACCGGGGGGAGGGATGCAACAAAAGTTGAATATTCTGAAACATCCAAAATGAGTGGTTAAACAAAGCTGTTTACGAAAATTGATGGAGAGCAACCTTTAAGCTAGGGTCCAACATTCCAGCCAGTGCCAACAAAAGGGTAGTCTTCCCAGAAGAGGGTGGACCTAGCAGAAGTGTCATCCTGTAATGATCAATGAATAACCTTCATTTCATTAGTTTATGTAAATCCAGTATTATATTACAAGAAAATTGTAACACGCCCAGGGGTTCCGCCTGACTTGAGGGGGCAAAAAAAAAAAAAAAAACTAGTTCCACCACCCAAAAGTTCATCGATAATGTTGGTGTATTATCATACATACATGCCTAAAAATGGGTATTATTACAAAAATATTGGAGTACAGGTACAGGTTAAAGAATGTACCTTGATGACTTGATTATACCGGAGACATCTCGAAGAATAGTGTATTTTATTCGTTGGGCCAACCGGATATGAAACAGGTTGTCGAGGGCAGATTCTAGAATGTTTCTTGCAGTGTTGGCAAGGGTGGGAAGAGCCCTGTTTCCAACATAGCAATCTGCTTCCGCCCATAGATGCTCAAACCTCACCTCAACTGTGGGAAGTTGAATTCCAGCCCTTAAATTTGGAAATATGTAGACAAATTAGCAAATATTAGCACTGTTCCAATAATCATTTAGAGCTGGAATAGGTAAAATTGCTGAACCCCAATACAAGTCAACTGAGTGTCTCGCGTAGACGCTTACAATTCGAGAGTTGGTGCATGATCAACTGAGCTACTGCACAACTATACAGTCCTTCTGTCCTCCAATAATAGTCCTTTTTTTCGTACTCCATGCACCTCAAAATACTTGTTATTTAAGAGATTGAATTTTGTCTCAAAATTACTTAAAGAATCTTTACTCATGTTTACCGACTATACCCTTATTTATGATATAAAGACATCCATTGTAGGAGGACAAATATTTTACTAATTGATGAAGTGATTATTTTAATGATAATTGAATCTTTTTTACATGTAATAATTATATTTCTTAATATTGTGAACAACTTTAAAAATTGCAAGTATCTTGAGGAGGGATCAATTTAATTGATTTTTTAAAAAAAAAATTAAAATAATTATTATAATCAAATAATTTTAAATTTTAATTAATATAATTAAATGAGTATAAATTAATAGTCATCATTCAAATTAACAAGTAAAAGATGAGACAAACCTTTAGAAAGCTATGACATGAAGTGATTTGATTAAGACAAAAACTTGTATGAGACGGTCTCACACGTGAGACGGATCTCAGTGAGAGATTAAATGGTTTGCCCCCTATGGATGGGGCGGGGCAAACCCATTTCCTCTTTTGTCAAGATCCGTCTCATGTGTGAGACCATCTCGCACAAGACTTCCTCTTTTGATTAAATTGATGGCCACTATTGTGATTACCAGCAACACAAGTTCAATTTTTTTTGTGATAAGAGTAATAATAACTTAATCCTTTTAACTGGTTGAAATTGGCCAAAAAAAAAAAGGTTATAATGAAAATAATACATAATGATTTATCGGACCCAGAACCGCTCCACCCCTCCACCCAACGGCTCCGATCAAGGCCACATAGGCGAGCGGTTTGGGTGTGCGGCTAAGATGATTTCAATTTTTTGTGGATCCCACCGAGTTCGTACACATCTCAACCGTTGGGTGGAGCTAAAATGAGGTGGCTCCAATCGGAACCATTGGGTGGATCTAAGTAGGGGTGCAGCGGTTCGAAATCCATGATTTATCTTAACGTACAGTATATAAAAACTTTCTTTCATAGATTTTCTTGATCCTTATGGTTGTGTGAATGTAATCACCATTTTTAATGTAGGGTATAATTTCTCTGAACATAATCATTTAAACACATTCCCTATGATATGGAAAAAGTAACCTTGACACAGGGTACCGATTAGTGTTTTTGTTTTTTTGTTTTTGGCTTTTCTAAGAGCGGTCCCACTTAGTTTTTAGAAAGGAGTATTTGGGTTGATTGACACCGATGCCATGGAGAATTGGTTGGTTGCAACTGAAAGATGAGATTTGACCTTTCTTTTTTAATGGATTTTGCAGCTAACATGAATTTAAATGAGTGTGTTACAATTTTTTCTTTTTTGAAATCCAATGAGTATGATAGTTCATCTTAAATTACTCCACTTGTCTCAAAATTCAAAATAGGGTGTTGTATACACACACGTAAAATAAAATTAATTAATACATCCGTAACTGTGCATTTTAGTGTTGTACTATTTAAAATTTTAAGTTAGTTATGAGGGTATTAATTAATTTTACGGGTGTGTATAACAACACCCTTCAAAATAATTCATTTTAAGGGACACTGAAAATCTCAACTCTTTGAACAATTTGGTAACAACGATTCATATATAATCTTGTAATCTCCTTTCCAAACCTTTAGTTTTGCACGTATAAAGAAACCGGTGAAATTTTTTTTGAAAAAAAACGTTTAGGGAGAAAGTTCAAAAAAGACACTCATTTAGGGACAAAGATTTCTTGAAAATTGACACTCATTTAGGGACAGAGGGAGTACATAATTATATATGAATCTTTGCCACTAAATTATTTGCCACTAAATTTATACGTATAAATAATATAGATTTTCATTTAAAATAAAATTCGGACATTTAGAGATAATGGAATAAGTTAATCTCGAGTGGTATGACCAAATCTGTTGCAGGAAGCAGCGGATATTTAGCTGCGTCACACCTTGTCTGTATTACTCGAGAACTAAAGAAAAGATGAGTCATATAAGTAAAGTAATTTTGATTTAGCGCGTCAGAGAGATTGCTGCCGGAAAGCTGCTTAGATAGTTGCTTTTCAGGCGAAATGTGCTGGAACAATTTCAGTAAAATGCATAGACGAACAAATATGAATGCAGCTTAAAATTAAAGCTGGAATTCAATTAAGGTACTGATAAATAATCAATTCCAACCAATTAGTTACCGCCGCTAAGAGAGAGAGAGACGTTGAAAGATGTTACATCCAGATTTTAAGTCGGTCATGGCCGGAATCAACAAAGTAAATGAAGAAATGAAATTAAGAAATCTTACTTGTTGAAACGATCCTTGATTTTTCGCAAAAACTTATCGTTATCATCCTCGGGAACTTTGAAATTCCTGTTTATAAATAGTTGTCGGTCATTCGAATCAAGCTTCCGTACATCCACCTCTTTGTAGCTTTCTCCGGCGACTTTGCTTTGAATTAAAGCAGTTTTCAATCTATCACCAGTCGGCAATCTCTGCAATGCAGTCCATATCAATTCGGCATCATCATCGAGAATTTCCTCGTCACCGTCACGCCTCAACTGTGACTGTGAGTTCATCGCGTTGCCGGCGATACGGACGAAGTTTGTATTGAATCAGGATTTGGATTAAAGAGGCTGCTTTACAATTTGTGGGCGGTGCAAGCTGCATGTATATATGTAGCCAAGTGTAGGAAAAGAGAATGGTTAGGTAGAGCGGTAATTAATGGGATTTGATTTTACAGAAATTTCCTCCAACTTCTCTCTTCTCCAAACAATCACACACATTTTGAAGATTTGATTAGGTTTGTTTTTGAGTTTTTTTAATTAAACTTTAGTTATGGATTATTATCAATAATTTATGTTTAATTTAATTAAGAGTATTTTCTTTGTTGCTTTTGTGATTTTTTTCTTCCTTTTTTTTTAGTTATCTCAATCATATACCTGCCATTGATTTATGTTTGTGTATATTTAATGGTGGATTATGGCTAAAAGCTCCATACCGAAACGGTCCTTTGTTAGATATTGTTGGAATGACACTGGTTATGGACGAAATTATTAGGATGGCAGAAGGCGTGATTTTTGGTTTTTACCATGCGATCTGGGCTGTTGATTTGTGGTACACAAAGATGGAATTTGAGGTGGATTCAAAGGTTGTTTTTGATCGAGTGCTCTCGTGTTCATATGGTTTTTTTGAGTTTGACAACCTTTGCGGTGTATGTAGGGATATGCTTAATTCTAATTCTTTTTTTTCTATGCATTTAATTTGACGAACGGCAACTATTATGGCTGATGTTGATTTAGTCACACCACTTGGGTTGAGCGTCTGTAACACGTGGATTTGCCGACTCCAAACTAAAATTTTGTTGTTTACTTAAAAAAATGGGGATTTGTTTCTAACTTGAGAGATGATGATATTATGTAAAGAAGAGTAAAGGTTGACGTTTAATTACTCTCTTGATCTCAAAATACTTGTAGTTGTAGAAAAAAGCACAAAAGTTAAGAAATAAATTAAAAGTACTATCTTAACCTTCATTAATTATAAGATGTGTAGTCAAATTATTGACTTATGTCCGAATGTGATTGGTGGAACAAGCCTATTTTCAATTAAAGAACATTGAACACAAGAATTCACGGAAAAAATATAAAGAATACAATCATGTTATATGTACCGTAAATAAAGGTATTTCTTATAAAATGTAGTGCTGTGAAGGGAAAACCAAATACCGACCCGAACCGAAAAAAACCGAGCAAACCGTGCCGAAATAAACCGATCCCGACTGTCGGCTATAGGCCACGGTTTATTTTTATAAATAAACCGATTCATCAAGTTCGGTTTCGGGTGGAACGTAAATAAACCGATGTAGCTACCGTACCGAACCGAATAGCAATACTACGTCGTTTTGATATCAATATATATACATATTTTCTAAATTACTCTCATATTTCATCATTTTGTACATTAACTATATACAAACTTGTGGACCTTTTTATTTTCGGGCCTGCTGATCATTGCTGCCTATTCAGCCCAAACAAGCCCAATTAAGCCCAATAGTATTAATCAGCAAGAAACTGACACCTACCGATACCGATCATACCGAATCCGAAAAACCGACCCTACTGATACCTGATACCGACCATAAACCGAAGGTGACGGTTTTTGTTAATCAGAAACCGACCAATTCGGCTCAGTAGCGGTTTTGCCAAAAAACCGAGCCGAACCGAGCTGAGCTCACCCCTAATAAAATGTACTGATAGAACTGTTTAAAAAAACCGTAAAACAATAAATATTAAGGGCAACTACCATTTAGTCCCTCATCCTAATGAAAACTACCACCTAGGATATGGAATTTGCAATATTACCACCTAGTCCAAGGGTTATTAAAAGGACACTCATGCCCTTACTAAATGATAAAAAAATTACATGAATGCCACTCCCTCCATCATTTCACTTTCTCTATCCAACCACCAGGACCACCTTTGACCACCCATCCCAACCTTCTCCGGCACCATTTTTCGGCGACCACCTTCGACGACTATTTTTCCGGCTCCGTTTTCCGGCGACCACATCCGGCGACTATTTCCGGCGACCACCTCCGGCGACTATTTTCCAGTAACCACCTCCGGCGGCTATTTTTCCGGCACCAATTATCGTTTTTTATTAAAAAAAAAAAAAACACATATTTTTCAAGAACAAAATTAACAGTTTTTAACAACAAATTCATATTTTTTTAAAAAAAAAATACTGTTTTTTTCAAGAACGAGTTCACAGTTGTTCCCTGTACAAGTTCACAGTTTTTTTTAAGAACAAGTTCACTATTTTTTCCAAGAACAAGTTCACGCTTATTCCAAGAACAATGTCACAGTTATTCTAAGAACAAGTTCACAATTGTTCAAAGAACAAGTTTACAGTTTTTCAAAGAACAAGTTCCAAAAACAAGTTCACTGTTTTTTTATTTTTAAAGAAGGGAAATAATAAAGTTACAAAAAATGGCTACAAAATGTGGCTTACAAAATGAGGTGTCATAATTTTATTGGTGTTTTTAATTAGAGTGTGCCGGGTCCACTATCGATGTAGCCAATAAAATATCGCCACCACATCTTGTATCCTTCATTTTGTAACCTTCTTTTGTAAGCCTAGCATTGCCCTTTAAAGAATAAGTTCACACTAGTTCCAAGAACAAGTTCACATATATTTCAATAACAACTTTCAACAACAAGTTCATAGTTCTTCCTGGAGCAAGTTCTTTATTGTTTTTTCAAGAACAAGTTCACCGTTGTACTTAGAAAAAACTTAACAATTGTTCTAAGAAAAGTTCCAAGAACAACCAAGAATCCAAAGCATAAGTTCACAGTTGTTCAAGTACAGTTATTTCTAATATAACTTCACAGTTATTGCAATAACAATTGAGAAGTTCAATTTTTGTTCACACTTATTTTCAGAACAAGTGATAATTCACAATTGTTTTAAGAATAAGTGAGAATTTACAATTGCTCTAATAACAACTGAGAAGTTTACAAATTGTTAACCGTTATTCCAAGAACAACTAAGAAATTCACAGTTGTTCAAAAGAAAAAACTGTGAACTTTGCAAACCAAATCAATACAATACCAACAATGAATCTTTGTTACACTCAAAACCACCACGAAGAACAAATTATTTGCGCAGTTATCACAGAACATTATAAAATATACCATAAATCAAATCAAGAAAATCAAATCCATAGATTTCATGAATACAATTTACTAGTTTACCTTTGACAAAAAAGAAATTACTAGTTTACCAATGCAATTACTACAACATGAGATCTCATAAAAAAAAAAAACAAAAAAAAAACAATAATACTACATTAAACAAACCAATAGTGTAACCAAATTGAAGCTTCAAACGGTACCAAAAACCAATTTCATTCGCCAAGATCCAAGAAACAAGTGCAGTTGAGATGAGGGTGACGCCGTTGCAGAGGTTGTCCGGAGGGCATGGAGGGAATGTATGTCGGAAATGGGGAGGGGAGGGGTTAATCGGACAGTATAAGAGAAGAGAGAGGACGGAAGTTTCAGATCTGGGAAATCATTGCAGATCTGGGTAGTAGAGGGGTGATCTGGTTGGATCTGGACACTCATGGGGCCGGAGATGGGGAAGATGTGCGGTAACAGTGAGGGTGGAGAAGGAATGCGGCATTAAAGAGAGAACGGAGAGGGAAGTGAGGGGGTAGCCGGAGTGGGGGGGGTAGAGAGAGTTTGCCGGAGGTGAGATACGAGGTTGGGAAGGAAAGGGAGGTGAGAGAAGGAGGAAGAGGAGTGGTCGCCGGCATTAGGGTAGGGGTCGCCGGAGGATATGAGGGAGGTGGTCGGAGAAGATGGATGGAGTTGGTCGGAGGAGCTGGAGGTGATCGAAGGGCCGGAGGTTTGCGTGAAGAAAGAGGCAGTCGACGTGTTTGTGAAAGGGAGGGGTAGGGTTTTATTTATTGTAGGGTAGTTTCGGAATTTAATAACTCTGAGGGATTAGGTGGTAAAAGAAAATATTAGCCTGGACTAGATGGTAAAGGGAAATATTGGGTTGGACTAGGTGGTAGTTAAGCTTATGACGAGGGACCCTATGGTAGTTAAGCTTAGGATGAGGGACCCTATGGTAGTTTTCTCTAAATATTATTTTTAGACAAATTTTACTTAAATAACAATAACAAGTATATTGGGACAGAGAAAGTACTCAATTTCAAATACAATAAATGTATTTATCACAAATTTAATCAAAGATATATTAGTAATTTATCATAATTTTGTTGTAAAATAAAAACAATTAAAGAACTCCAATTACTTAATATGTACTCCCTCAGGCCCACTTAAATTAGGGTTCTTAGTCAATCGAATTATAATTTGACTAATAATTTGAAGAAAAATAATGATGCTAATAAATATTTAAAAATTCTTATTGTGTTACCGTTACTAATAAATTCAATAACCATATTTTCAATTAAATGTACTTTAGTTTATACAGTGATTTAATTATTTCAAATGTTAATTTAACACTTGTACTCCTGCATCACAAAATAATGTTTTCATTTTTTTTATTGTCAATTTGAGTAAACTTTGAATGATAATTTTATATTAATTTAATTATTATAATTAAATTTTAAAACTTGACGGTCTTAATTTAATTATTGATACATAATTATAAATATTTTTATTCATAATTATAAATGTTTATTTGAATAAAATTATTAGTCCAAACTAAAATTATTACTTATCAGTTATTCAAATTTAGAAATAAATAAATAAGAATATCATTTGAGGGAGAGAGAGTGTGTACTTGTAAATGGTTCGACTAGGTTTAGGACAAGGGGCATTTACCGTATACTCCCTCCGTCACATTTCAATGGGCACAAAGTGGCTCTCGCATTCTCCCTAGGATTTGTCTCCTACGCGCTTCTGCTGATGATTATGTATTGAGTTCAACTATGAATTAAATTTGAAAAAAAAAAAGTGGCTCTCGCATGGGAATTAAGAAAGTATAAATGTTGTAAGTATGAAAAGTGAGTGGGAGAGAGAAAGTGTAAATGTTGTGAGTGTAAAAGTAAAGTAAGAGAGAGAATGAGTGAGATAAATAGTAAAGATTCTTTCCATTTTTAGTAATGTGCCCATTGTAATGGGACGCCCAAAATGGAAGTTTGTGCCTATTGTAATGGGACGGAGGGAGAGTCCCTCAACATAACCTTATTTACATCTTAAGACAAGGAATATTTTAACTAACCATATAGTCCCTAGCTTACATCTTCCTCAACATTTTACTAACTACACCCTCTCAACATTTTACTTTCACCCCAACCACTATCCCCTTAGGCTACCCCTCACCACCTTCTCCAGCCAACAACTCTGGCGACCATTCTGGCAAAAAAAAAAAAAAAAAAATAGCTTCAGTGACCTTCCAGCAACCAAACAATTGAGAACTTATCAGTAAGTTCTCAGTTGTCAACTAAACTACTAATAACACGACCAACTCCGGCGACCAAACAACTGAGAACTTATCAGTAAGTTCTCAGTTGTCAACTAAACTAGTAAGAATACGATCAAACTCCGGCGACCAACTTCGTCGACCAACTCCGGCGACCAAACAACTGAGAACTTATCAGTAAGTTCTTAGTTGTAAACTAAACTACTAAGAACACAATCAAACCCGACGACCACCAACTCCGGCGACCAAACAACTGAGAACTTATCAGTAAGTTCTAAGTTGTCAACTAAACTACTAAGTGCCTGTTTCTTTTCACTTAGTTGGGTTGACTTATGGCTTTTGACTTAAAATAAGCTATTTTAGTAGTGTTTGTTTTCACTTATAAGCTAAAAGCCAATAAGTCAAGTACAACTCCCTCAAAGCATAAATAAGTAAAAGCTAAAAAGCTAGAAAAATGATGCTTTTCTTGGCTTATTGAAAATATGGAAGTTTCATCACTTTTGGTAAGTCAATAATACTCTTCCTTTTCTATGTATGATTTATATAAGTTAGTTACATAATAATAATAATAATAATAATAATAATAATAATAATTTTATTATTTTATAATTATATTATTATCATTATATAATCATAAATATATTATTATTACAATTTTGTTATTATTATCATTATAAAATTAATAATAATAAAAATTATTATTATATTATATTATTATTATTGGTATTATTATTATTATTATTACTATAATTATATTATTAATATTATATTATCATCATATTATTAAAACTATATTACTATTATTACTATTATTTTATCATTATTAATATATACTTAATAAAATTATATATAATATTAATTTTTATATAATTATGATTATTATGAATATATAATCATTAATAATTATAGCAATTAAATAATTATAATTACATAATAATAGTTTTACAATTATATTATATTATAATTATTATGTGTTTATTTATATATGAGGGGTATTTTGGTATTTGTATTATATTCAGCCATTTTTTAGCTTTTTCAACAAACAGTCACAATTAGCTTAAGACAGCTCATAAGCATTTTCAAATCAGCCAAAACAAACAGTATCCTGACAATAAGCCATAAGTCATTCAGCCAAAAGTCATCAGTCATCAGCTAAAAGTCATCAGCCATCAGCTGCGACAAACGGGCCTTAAGAACACGAACAACTCCGGTGACCGACTCCGGCGACCAAACAGTTGAGAACTTATCAGTAAGTTCTCTCAGTTGCCAACTAAACTACTAAGAACACGAACAACTCCGGTAACCACCAACTCCGGTGACCAACTATGACGACGAAACAGTTGAGAACTTATCAGTAAGTTTTTAGTTGTGAACTAAACTACTAAGAACACGATCAACTCCGGTGACCACCAACTCCGGTGACCAACCAACTGAGAATTTATCAGTAAGTTCTCAGTTATCAACTAAACTACTAAGAACACGAACAACTCCGGCGACCAAACAACTGAGAACTTATCAGTAAGTTCTCAAATGTCAACTATACTAATAAGAACACGGTCAACTCCGACGACCACCAACTCCGGCGACCAAACAACTGAGAATTTATCAGTAAGTTCTCACTTTTCAACTAAAAGTACAAAGAACACGGACCAACTCCAGCGACCAAACAAGAGAACTTATCAGTAAGTTCTAAGTTGCCAACTAAACTTCTAGTAATACGAACAACTCCGACACAAACAATTGAGAAGTTATCAGTAAGTTCTCAGTTGTCAACTAAACTACTAAGAGCAAGATTAACTCCGGCGACCACCAACTCCGGCGACTAACTCCAACGACCAAACAAATGAGAACTTATATTTTATATAAAATATAGTGCTTCTTTCGTCCCAAACTATTTGTTGTTTAAGGAGTGAAATTATGTTTATTTTTTTCTGTTAGTTTCTGTTACTTTAAGTTCCTGAGTAGCTTTATTACTTATGGTTCTAAACTGAATAAAGATTCTGACTTTCTGGTCTTTATGTCGTTTCTAGAGCCGGGCGCCTTTGGTATTTTTTTATAGTTATAAATACCATATCGGTGAGCGCACCGGCATTATGATTAGAACGGGATGTACCGGTACTGGAGTGTACCGGCGCACCGTTCCGAATTTACTATTTTTAAATGATTTTTTTTATATATATTTTGCTTAAATAATACACTGTCCCGCTTGAAATTGCAAAACTTGCCATTTTGGGCGTCCCATAGAAATTGCAAAATCCATAAAAGGAATGTTTTAACCCACTTGCACACTCACATCCACTAACCCACTAACTATTCTCTACACCACTTTCTCTCTCCCACTCATCTATCAACACTCACAACACATCCCCTTTTTCACTTTTTCCCTTAATTCTTGTGCCATAATTTTTTTGTGCAATTTCCACCGGGACGGAGGGAGTATAATTTTACAAAAATTAACATAATTTTGTAAATATAATAGTATATAATTAGACGAAAATCTAAAATTAAAAACAATGTTTTTCTAATCTTTTTGATACAGTTAAATAAGATTGATGACAATAGTACTTTTAATGATATTGATAAGATTGAGTTCAACTAAAGTACTACTCTTATACTCCATCCGTCCTAGAAAGATAGTCCATCTTTTTTCGTTGTTACTACGAGGGAACTTTGAGCAGTTATAAATGCTACTTATAGTTATGTTAATGTGAATCTAAAAATTGATATTAATAGTATTTATAATGGTGTATCAAGAACAATTTCAAAAAAATTATTATAATAATTAAAAGAGGTGGTCTCCCATGAGAACAAGGAGATTCGTCTCATGTATGAGACGGGTCGACCCATGACCCATGGGGCATGACCCGCCACGTGGCAGCCTCCCATAGGTCCATTTTTTTTAAAAGTTTTTATATTATTTTTTCGGCTTTTCCGTCGTTTACCAAAAGTAATAGTTATCATAACTTAATGTAATGACTGAATACATATAAAGTAACATTGTTCATAAGTAAACGTAACACCTGTTTTACAAAAACAAAAACTCGTTTTACCCATTTTTTCAAATGTAATACTAACTATAATTACATGTAACCCAAACAATATCTAAATGTAATTATCATTTATACTGAAATGTAATAATGTTTTTTCAAAAATGTAAAATATTGTGTATTTTTATTTAATTTTTTGAAAGAAAGTAACATTTGAAAAGTAACAACTCTTATATATGAATGTAATTGTTTGTACAAGTAAATGTAACACTTTAATAAAAGAAATTATAACATATTTTTGTAGATAATGTAATACTTTTACATGTAACACTAATCAAGTGTTTTTAGCTCTAAAAATGTAAATGGTTGAATTATTACTTTTTCTATACATATGTGTTACAGTTATGTATAAACATTATTACATATAAGTAACACGTT